>CM060962.1:294719700-294849700 GCA_030765045.1 Tenodera sinensis | reverse complement strand
TGTTGTTGTTGTTTATTAAGCCTGCAATCCTAATGTGGAAGAGAAGTGAACGAACGAACGAACGAACGAACGGGTGGATGCTGTGAGAATATCAACTCTGGCGCCACATTGCAGCTTTGTTGTATCAGAATGACAGAGATGCGAGAAGGTGGCGTGGTACTCTGACAGCTGCTTTTGTCCCCCTATGTTTTAATATATTGATCCACATGCTTTGTGACTAAGTCATTCTTTAGTGGCGAGGTTTACGCAGCACCAATTTCCTATCACATTATTTCCACGTGCACTTTGGTAAACTTGATCTTTTCAACCGCATCTGAATATCTATACCCATTCAGTCATCTGCATTTCTAATAACAGTTGTCGTTACACGCAGTTATGATCTCAGCGTTACTTTGACTGAAGTTAAAAAAAGAAGCTGATGTGATGAACCCACATGTGTTTCTCTACTCACTGTTAGTTGAGATAAACATTTACAGAAATTATCTGATTGCTAATAGGATTCAAGGGGAATTCAGCAATAGTCTAATCTTTTAAAGCTGGTTGCTATATGAAGGCTTTGAAATTCGATTCTGTTTGCACGGCCTGGAGCTAAACAAGTAAATTCCAATTAAGAAAAGTGTACGTACTGCAAAACTCACACAAATAATAAAGAATATCTCCGAAATGGCCCA
Organism: Tenodera sinensis; assembly: GCA_030765045.1. Lineage (NCBI taxonomy): Eukaryota > Metazoa > Arthropoda > Insecta > Mantodea > Mantidae > Tenodera > Tenodera sinensis. The sequence continues at coordinate 294,849,029 of CM060962.1, read as the reverse complement.
GGCCACAAAAAATGCATTTGGACGTGACTTGTGTATTTTAGCAAGATCTACATTTTTGTATAGTAAGATTTGGTCTATCTCTTACGGTTTAGCAGTTGCGCAATTCATCCCGAGTGAACAGGACTACATGGGCTGTAGCCAGAAAATTCAAAATATACATTGCATTTGTCATAAAAATATTTTAAACGTATGGCATTTTAATCAAAATCATTAGACCAATTTCGAGAAAATTAGTGTTTCCGAAAAATAAATGTCCCATGTTAAGGGTAGTTTACGATGGAGAAACTTCTCTCAAAATCTTCGTTTCGCATCCCTGAAAGATTAAATATAAATACGAAATTTGGTTTTTAAGCAACTTCTCGGGTTTGAGTTATGCTGTTCACTGACACACACGCACGCACGCACGCACGCACGCACACACACACATACACACACACACACACACTAACTGCTTCTTTTGGGCTCAGACAGCCCAAAACATGTATTTCGGGTGAAATTTCGTTTCCAAAGGTTTGGGTGGAATGCAAAACGTAGTAGGTAGACAAAGTAATACGATTTTGTTAGGATAGTTAATAAGAATGGAAGAAAATAATAGACAGCAGGTAAAGAAAGCCATGTGAAGGTAAAACACCAGATAGTTTACATTTCAACACCAAATGTGATGATTCAGGGTTGAAAGCGTTTAAAGCAAGGGAATCATGGCATGTGATATACCGAGTTACTACCCGCGTTGGATGTTTATTTCGAAATGTAATTTCAATTGCAAATAAAGAATATTTGTGTTTCATACCAGCAGAGAAAGAGCTATGAACTAATTGAATTAAGCAAATATCGAAGCGCAGGGATGTGTTTACGAGCACCCAGATTTGGACAGCATTATTCCAACCCTTTTTTGTCAACCTGCTCGTTATTTTCTGCGTGGAAGGTAGAATGTGTCAGCTAAACCGATATATCGGCTTTGTTCCATCTATCAGCCCCCCCGTGGAAAGGTGCACACGCAGAGCAAAAAGGAACAAAACAAACCGGCAAAGCGGTCAAAACAAAAGGTATCGGTGCAAGCGCAGTGAAAGCACAGACTCGCTTTTGTTTAGGAGCTAATGTGTGACCTCTTTCACTTCATTACTGGCATTCGAGACCTCAGTAAGCTATTTAGATAGCACGGACTTCAGCGGGGTGGGGGGGGGTGGGGGAGGGGGTAAGCAATGCAAGAGTAATGGGTAAACAAATTTAAACCCGCTAGTGAATTTAGGAAATCAAACCTTTATCACGCTCACAACAGAAGCACATTTCTGAGCTGTTGCAATGCAACATCCAACGTAATGCTTTTGATTCAAATTGTTTACATCTGAGATGTTGCATGATAATTTAAAAAATTAGGTCGTCTCCTGAGCACGATGGTAGCTCTGCTGCTTACCGAGCGGGAGACCCAGGTTCGATTCCCGGTAGTATACTGGCGTGGGAATTTTCTCCAGTTGGGAAACCTGGTCCGGGGTGCTCTAAGCCTCGTTACATCCCTGAGGGGCTAATTAAGGAATTACTTGATTGAAAAGTGGTGATCCCTGTCGAGAAGACCGCGTAGCCGGCCGGGCGGGCCCGGGGCGATGACACGTCCCACCCTTCAGTACTGCACCCCACTTATGTCACCTGTAGTGGGCAGAGGTGGGGGACGGAAAGGCTAAGCGGTAGGTAAGGGTTGTTGCACCTATTTATTATTATTATTATTATTATTATTATTATTATTATTATTATTATTATTATTATTATTATTATTATTATTATTATTATTATTATTATTATTATTATTATTATTATTATTACTATTATTATTACTATTATTATTATTATTATTATTATTATTATTATTATTATTATTATTATTATTATTATTATTATTATTATTATTATTATTATTATTATTATTATTATTATTATTATTTATTACAAAACGATAAAAGATAAACAGTGCAAAGCGTGGTTTACATTTCATTTGTCATAAAATATCTTAAACATGTGGTGTTTTAATCAAAACTGCTAGAGGCATTTTTCAGAAAACTTAATTTTCCGAACTTTCTCCATGTAAGGGTAATTTGTGGATTAAAGCTATCAAAATGCACTTTTTGAGTTCAGCAGATCCCAAAACAAGTATGGCCTGTGAGGTCTCGATATTAAATTCGCAACCTTCCACGTCAGCACATAGTTATCCGGGTTAGATCATGCCAATCGCGTTGTTTTTTTATCATGTTTTACTAGATTCCTCTAGAAACTGGAAGCGTTGGACTTTGAACCTTCTCAAAACTGATATTCAACTGGTATTCAACTTACTACTTCTTTGTGCCGCTTTTTAGGTGTTTTCCTTCGCAAGAAGTGTTATTACGACTTCAAAATGTATTCTCCCTGCTCCCGATTAAACATGTGAATAGAGCTTCCGCCTAAACATATAATATTTAATTGAAAGTTATTTCTGGGCAAAAATGTGTGCAGTGGCTAACAGAACAGATACTATGAACTATGAAGTGAATCAGATTTACGTAGTAATGGCAAACTTAAAGATGAAAAACGCTGATTAGAGTTTTAACTTGGCACTTTTTCTGCTATCCTTGTCTAGCACGAGCTGTGGCTCTTAGGTTTCCTTTCTTGAAATAGTAAGTTCATTTTAAACGGCTTTTTACCTGCTTTGGTATGAGAATAGGTGACATCAATGGGGTTGCAACTCTTGCAGGTGAAGTGTAGGTTGTCAATGTGCAGGGATGGAAATTGACTCCCTTTTGAACATTACAAGGTAAATTGAGTCCTTACTAAAATTTTATGATAGGTAAATTGTGCTGACTTGGGACCGCGCAACCAGTATCAGGTCACTGTGGTTTAAAATGTTGTCATGTTAAAATCGTTTATACGAGCAACTTGCAATAGTTCTGTCATTCAGGCAAAAATTTAAAAGAAACACCTTTCACAAAGCCAAACTTCAGTATGTCCTTATTAGTAAAGTTTACTTTCTGCCTCATCAAAAAAAATTTTTTTAAACCTTCTCTATTGTAAGTAGGGGAAGTATGTATTCCACCCAAAAATCGATGTCGAGATTTCACCGGAAATATATATTTTGAGACCCCTGAATAAAAAACAAGCATTTTTAGAAAAAGGTCCGCGTGTGTGTGTCTGTGTGTCTGTCAGTCTGTGGACAGCATAACTCAAAATCGAAAAGAAGGTTAAAAACCAAAGTTAGTATTTAAGTTTAGTGTCTTTCAGGGATGCGACACGAAGATTTTGAAGAAAATAGCCCCAACCTAAACTACCCTTTACATGGAGCATTTTTCGAAAATTTCGATTTTCTTGAAAATGGCTCTAACGATTTTGATTAAAATGTCATATGTCTGATACATTTTATGACAAATGATATGTTTATCTTGAATTTTCTGGCTATAGCCCCTGTAGTTGTATTTACTCTGGACGACTTTTGCATAATTGGTAAACCGTTAGAGATAGACCAAATCATACTACACAAAAAATGTAGATCTTGCTAGAATACACAATTTGTCCAAATAAATTTTCTTGTAGGGTGAACCATTTCGGAGATACTCCTTGTTATGTGTGTGAGTTTTGGAAAACTTAAAACTTTCGTGAAATGGAACATCGTTGTTCATTTTTTTATATGTTAAGTGTGCAAAGAGAACGGAATCTCAAAGCTTTAAAAGATTTGACTATCGCACAAAGCGTACTGTATTCTAATATTCCCCTTGCACCTACAAGGAAATAAGCAATAAGATAATTTGTACAAATGTTTATCTCAACTACACAAAGAGGATATAGGAATAAGAGTTTGTAAGAATGGTTAGTACAAGAGTAGAGAAAGTCATGTGAGTGCAACACCTCAGATTTTTTCAATGTTTTGTTTTTCTTTTTTCCTCTACTACGTAAGTGAAGATACTCATCTGACTGAATGCTGGTCAAAACGTTAACGAAGTTGTAAATGTTTGGGTGTGAAGTGTAAAACAAGCCAATTTGGCTTGAAAAGATTCACAGTTATTAGTTGTGCGATTTGTGGTAGCTGTGAAATCAGCCCAAAAGCAGGGGGAAACATTGAATCTGCCTCAATGTATGTCTCCAGGATGCAGTCAAAGAACTTATATTTCCTGGTTGTACAGCCATCAGATCTTGGACAAAGTAGTCCTCTACGTCGTCTGGGTCTAAAAAGGGTCGCTGCGTTGCTGTTGTTGTAGTGTTTAACGCCCGCTTTTACTACTACGGCACCGCAGGCGGTGACACTGATGATACATGGAATGAAGATGGAGCACCGGTGGAATGAGATGGCGGGGGAAACCGGAGCACCCGGAGAAAACCCGCCCTGACGCCGCTTCGTCCACCACGAATACCACATGCGGGTCCCTGGGATCGAACCCGGGCCGCCTAGGTGGTAGGCGAGCGCGCTAACCGCTCGGCCACGGCGCCGCCCGCTGCGTTGCAGCAGGTATAGTCAACCACAGCGGACTCAATTTACCGCATGGATTAAAAAGATTGGGACTCAACTTACCGCTTAGAGAATCGTAAACAACTAATTATGGACTCAATTTACCTATGTGACAATGAAGAAGGATAACCCGCCACTGGTGTGTCTACTCAGACTGGTTCGCCATAAAAGAGGGGCGGCTTAGAAGGAGATGGTGAGTATTTCTTTATTTTTCTAAAGAGCAACTGCTACGTTACACCCCGTTCAGTATAATATATTGTAGCTGTGGTTTCCATACGTCTATTTGTTCTTCGGAATATTGATATTGGAATTTTAGTTTCTCGAACCAGAGGTAGGTATCTGATTTGAATTGGAGCCGTTGCGACGATACAAAGGAAACACATGTAATACACAAGTGCTGATACTGTACGACATTTGAGAATGATGTCTCCCCCTCCCCCTTCTCCTTCTCCGGTGAGTCACATGGGAGGGGAGTGTTGAGTCAAGTTCCGCTAGTGCCGACATCTTCACATTCACGACGAAGCTGACAATCGAGACGTTAAAACAAATGAACAATGTTGCCTAGGATTTCCACGGTTCTGGTAAAACAGCAAATTTCCAAATTAAAGGAATGACAGCAATTGAGGAGCGTTTTTTCAAAACTCGATAGATGCACAAAATGCGTTTCTGAGAAAAACGTTTTTTATTTATTTGTTTGTGTGTTTATTTATTTATTTATTTATTTATTTATTTATTTATTTATTTATTTATTTATTTATTTATTTATTTATTTATTTATTTATTTATTTATTTATTTATTTATTTATTTATTTATTTATTTATTTATTTATTTATTTATTTATTTATTTATTTATTTATTTATTTATTTATTTATTTATTTATTTATTTATTTATTTATTTATTTATTTATTTATTTATTTATTTATTTATTTATTTATTTATTTATTTATTTATTTATTTATTTATTTATTTATTTATTTATTTATTTATTTATTTATTTATTTATTTATTTATTTATTTATTTATTTATTTATTTATTTATTTATTTATTTATTTATTTATTTATTTATTTATTTATTTATTTATTTATTTATTTATTTATTTATTTATTTATTTATTTATTTATTTATTTATTTATTTATTTATTTATTTATTTATTTATTTATTTATTTATTTATTTATTTATTTATTTATTTATTTATTTATTTATTTATTTATTTATTTATTTATTTATTTATTTATTTATTTATTTATTTATTTATTTATTTATTTATTTATTTATTTATTTATTTATTTATTTATTTATTTATTTATTTATTTATTTATTTATTTATTTATTTATTTATTTATTTATTTATTTATTTATTTATTTATTTATTTATTTATTTATTTATTTATTTATTTATTTATTTATTTATTTATTTATTTATTTATTTATTTATTTATTTATTTATTTATTTATTTATTTATTTATTTATTTATTTATTTATTTATTTATTTATTTATTTATTTATTTATTTATTTATTTATTTATTTATTTATTTCGCAATACTAATTGGTTAGCACAACAAATATATTAATCATTCAATTCTCCTTCCTGATACTGTCTCATTGAATGTGAAAAGAAACAAATAACATAGTTTAACAAGTGCAAATTTGGGGTTTGAAAATGCCGAGTTTTTTTCAAAAGCCGATAGATGCTCATTAACTTTTCTACGTGAGCGAGAAATTAACACATGAAATTTCATTATTTTTGTCATTTATTGTTTTTGTTGCTTTTTATTTATGTATTTATTATTTTTTGTTTATTTTCACCTCCGTATAATACATAATGTGCTATACAACAAACATATTCATGTTTATAAGGATTATTTTATTAGGTATAAACTTGAAAACTAAGTACTGCTACATTCACAATAACAATATATTTTGTTTTATTTATATAATGAACATATTGAATACACACAAAGAAATTTCAAACAATAGGAATAAGGAAGCTTTCACCTTTATTAGTGCTTATGCAGTCTGTACGTGGTTCTTAGTTCGTTTCTCTTTTCCACATCTGCCTCTATCTTAATCTTCATCAGTCCCATTGGGCATGTGTCAGTGTATGGTGTACGGAATGAAAGATTGAAGAAGTTGTAAAATATGTTTTTGTATTTTGACAATAAGCAGACTGGTAGATTTCTTGATCTTCTTTCGTTGCACAAGTTGGTCCACATTTTTCTGATATTAAGTTCTGGAGGTAAATATCCTCTAATTGATTTTGCTTTTCCATAGTGGCTTTCTCTACATCTGTACTCCTTAATGTCTTGCTTTATAGCAGCAGTAATGTCCTTCTGTAATATTCCTGTTCTGTCCCTTCTTCTGGTTTCCTTTGGCGCATTCTCAGATAAGTGAAATTTTCAAACCAGGAGAGATAATCTATCTTTTGACACCCCCCTGTTGTTCCTTGGAAGCTTTAGTTTTAGGATTTCGTGGAGTGCACTCGAGACCACGTGAACATTTAATTGCTGGAGTATGAGCTTTCCTTGACTTGCATTTTGATTTCCTTTCCTTGTTTTTGCAATTCCTACCTCCCGCGCATTCTACGACTGGTACAGTTTCACAATCTGAGCCCCTGCCCATTGTACATAGTACAGTGCAGTGTCTCAACTAAGAATAAAAATGCCATGTAAGTATAACAAAGCTTGTAGAAGCACCTGCCTGCTGTGCAAGAGGTTCCGGGTTCGATTTCCGGCAGGGGAGTAGGAATTTTTCTCCAGCCAAGATTATTCATCCTGAAAGTGTGAATATGTATGAATTCAACGTATAAAAACCCCCAAAGACAGAAAAACCCACTATTAAACGAGTAACACCATTGCCAATATTTTCCGTGGTATTTCTCAGTCAACAAGGCAAATAATCAGACGACATGACCCAAAGTTCCACCTTAAATTTAAAACAACAGAAAAAAAAACCAAGTGTTGTACTCATATGACCTTCTCTACCCACTCCTGTACAACCTATTGTTACAAGGCTTATTATTAATCAACATAAACGTTTATAGGAATTATTTCTTTATTACATAGTTCCTTACAGGTACAATGAAAATAGACGTATACGGTAGGCTCAGGGGTTAGTCAAATCTTTTGAGAACTAATTGCTATGCATGGATTTGAAATCCGTTTTACTTTGCTTTAAGGAGAAAAAATCGAATAATGACTTTCCATTTTAGAAAACTCTAAGTATCAGAAAATTCAAACTAATAACAAGGAATATCTCACAAAGGCTGAAATTCACAAAATGACCTCAATTGCGTGTTTTAACGAGATCCACATTTTTGTATAGTAAGATTTAGTCCCTCTCTGACGGTTTACCGGTTATGGAAAAGTCATCAGGAGTAAACAGGACTACATGGGCTATTCCCATAAAATTTAAGATATGCATTTCATTTATGAAAATATTTTAAACATGTGCCAATTTAATCCAGGGCGTTAGAACCACTTTAGAAAAATCAAATTTTCGAAAAATTGTCCATATAAAAGATAATTGAGGGTGGGGGATTGTTTTTAAATTTCGTGTCGCATCCTTGGAAGATGAACTTAAATACCAAGTTTGGCATTTATCCAACCACATGTTTGTGAATTATGCTATTGACAAATTGATACAGACGTTTTCCTAAAACCGCCTTTCTTGTCTACTTCTTTATTACTTTCTCTATTACGTATAGAGTATCCCACCCAAAAATTCGATGTCGAGATTTCACCGGATATATGCTTTGAGGCCCTCTGAATCTAATCAAAGAATTTTTACAAAAAAAAAATCCGTGTATACCTGTGTGTCTCTGTGTGGCTGTATGTGAACAGAATAACTAAAGAACGAAACGTCGGTTAAAAACCAAAATTGGTATTTAAGCTTAATATCTTCTAAGGATGCGAAACGAAGATTTTGAGGAAAATTTCTCTACCCTATACCACCCTTTACATGGAATATTGTTTGAATATTTTGATTTTCTCGAAAATGAATAACGATTTTGATTAAACTGTCAAAGATATTTTATGACAAATGAAATATATATTTTGAATATTCTGGCTAGAGCCCATGTAGTCCCGTTTACTCTGGAAGACTTCTACATAACTGGTAAACCGTAAGAGATAGGCCAAATCTTACTATACAAAAATGTAGAACTTTCCAAAACACAATTTATGTCCAAATTAATATATTGTAGGGTGAACCATTTCGAAGATATTCCTTGTTATTTATGTGAGTTTTGGAAAACGAAGTTTCGGCAAGCGTGCAAAGAGAACGGAATTTGAAAGATTTAAAAGATTTGACTATCGCACAAAGCCTACTGTATTCCCACATTCCCCTTGTACCTACAAGGAAATAAGCAATAAGATAATTTCTGCAAATGTTCATCTCAACTAACACGAATAAGATAGAGGAATAAGAGTTTGTAAGATGGGTAGTACATGAGTAGAGAAAGTCATGCGAGTGCAACACATCAAATTTTTAATTTAGGGAGTTCTAAAACATGTTTTGCATTGAAATTTTGGTATGGAATATTTGGGTGGAGTACAATACTTGCTCTGTTAGCGTTAAGTACGAAGTAGAGAGAGTAAAAGTAGACATGAGCGAATGCTGTGCTATATATTCACGGACAGTGAAGGCAGGTAGAATGGACGCTACCCTTATGCCATCTGTTTGGCACTAGAAGAAACTGAGATACATTTGCCATGCACAGAGGTGTGCGTGGGTACCGTCGAAGCTGTAATTTGCCTGTCAAGTGTAGACGGATAGGAACAGGTGCTATACACATGTCTCTGTAGACACGTGGCGAAGTAAGATGGTACTCGTAGGTAGGGGAATGAGATCTAGAAGGTTACCTGTCCGCCACACAAGCCACGGGGTGTCTCCTAACAGACCCGTCGCAATATGACTACGTGATTTAAGTGACGCAAAATAGAGAGGAAAACATACATTGTTGGTATTCATTTCTTTTAATTTGATATCTCCTCCTAAGCACCCCGTTTTCCATGATGATAACAACTCTCCTAATGGACTCCCATTCAATTTTTGTAACTTCGTGCCAAAATTGCATTGTTTCATTTTGTCTCCATTTGCTTTAGGTGGAAAACACAACCTTGTTTCCGATAATATGGGTTGGTTTGACATGGAAGCTCTGTAGTAGATATCCCTATTTTTATTCAAACACTGAATTATTTTTACTTCTTAGTGAAGAAAGTTTGGCAACACTGTGCTAGATATAACTAATTTTACTTTCTCTACTATGTATACTAAAGTAGAGGAAGTATTGTATTCCACCGAAAAAGTCCATGTCAAGATTTCACCAGAAATATGTTTTGAGGCCACCTGAATCCAAAAAAAAAGCACTTCTAGAAAAAGGCGCCTCTCTCTCTCTCTGTGTGCGCGCGCGCGTGTGTGTCTGTGTGTGTGCGCGCGCGCGTGTGTCTGTGTGTGTGTGTGTGTGTGTGCGCGCGCGCGTGTGTCTGTGTGTCTGTGTGTGTGTGTGTGTGTGTGTGTGTGTGTGAGAGAGAGAGAGAGAGAGAGAGAGAGAGAGAGAGAGAGAGAGAGAGAGAGACTCTGTGGGCAGTATACCTCCAAAATGGAACGTCGGTTAGAAACCAAAGTTAGTGTTTAAGTTTAACATCTTTTAAGGATGCGACACGAAGATTTTGAAGAAAATTGTTCCACCCTAAGCTACGCTTTACGTGAAACTTTTTTTCAAAATTTAGATTTTCTTGAAAATGGCTCTAACAATTTTGAGTAAAATGTCATATGTTTAAGATATTTTTATGACAAATGAAATGTAGGTATATTTTGAATTTTCTGGCTATAGCCCATGTAGTCTTGTTTACTCTGGATGACTTTTGAACCACTCGTAAACCGTAAGAGATAGACAAAATCTTACTGTACAAAAAATGTAGATCTCGCTAAAACACACAATTTATGTCCCAATAAAATTGTTTGTAGAGTGAACCATTTCGGAGATATTCCTTGTTATTTGTGTCAGTTTCGGAAAACTTAAACTTTCGCCTAATGCAATATCGTTGTTCATTTTTTTGTATGTTAACCGTGCAAAGAGCAAGGAACTTGAAAGCCTTTATATTTGACTATCGCTCAAAGCCTACTCTACTCCCATATTCTCCTTGTACCTACACGGAAATATGCAATGAGAATTTATGAAAATGTTTATCTCAACTAAGACGAAGAAGATATAGGAAGTTTGTAAGAATGGCTAGTACAAGAGTAGAGAAAGTCATGTGAGTGTAACACTTTTTTCTTCAAATATTAAGTGAAATGTGTTTGTCGGTGAACAAAGGTTAAAGACTCCATGAATGCGTGTACGCACACAAACGCCACAGTAGCACACATACACTTTACACACACATCTACACATAACCGACACATTTGTGCACACACGGGTACACGCAGAAACACACGTACACAAGCACACACATATACAGACTGTTGACGTAAAAACAAAAGAGGGGGGGGGGGGGGGAGGGTTGTAGCTTTACTTCAAGGTTAATGCTGCAAGTAGACTTCAAATAGGAATGTATCACAAGAAGTATGGGAACAGATTTTAAACCACATAGGTTCAAAACTGCATGTGCCAGAGTCCATTAAAGGGACAAGGAATTAATGTTAGGCCTGAAGCTGCGCTGTTTTAATTCTGATTAAAAACACATGAGTAACGAGGAATATCCATCTCTCTGTGAAACATTTAATTTGTCAGTTACACATCCTCATTTATCCTGATTAAAGGTTAATGTATGTACAGAAGCAAGCTTGGCCATCCTAGCTGCCCAGGGAATAAGCTGGTTAGCAAGGCCTCAACTCGATTATTAAAGCAACGCTTTGAATGTTTGCACTCTGGTGTGAAGTGATGCGCTGCATTTCTTTTCCACTCTGGTAACCCAGTTCCGGAACCGTAGAAAATTGTATAATTCACACACAGACCAGCCCGGTCGCTGGTTATCCTACAAAATCAGGTAGGCAAAAGTCTCTAAGAAACTAGATATGTGAATTTATTTAATACCATAACAGGCAACAATCTGTCAGGAATATAATATATGGCTACCTCAGTCATCTGGTGATAGGCTAGCTAGCTTCCAAATCCAGAGGTCCTGGGTTCGATGATTGGAATTTTTCTTTAGCCAGGGTAATTCTCCATCTTCCCTAGAGTATGGAAGTATCAGTGAATATGTTGTACGTGTGTGTGTGTGTGTGTGTGTGTGTGTGTGTGTGTGTGTGTGTTTAAGGGGATTCATCTGAGAAAATTACTAAAATCTACAATTTTCGTCACAATGATGTGAAAATTTCTATGCATGTGTGCCAAAGTATATCTAGTAGGTCTACCAAATTTCAGATTTCTGTGTAAGATAGTGTTTTCAGAAAAAATATTTATTGGGTTTTTTCCCTGCAATTTTAGCGCAGTATAAGCAATGCCTCAAATAAAATATTAATTGTTACGAATAAAGTAAACTCAGACTATGTGTTTGTTTTGATTACGTCTGCAAAACCTGATATTTTTACTTAGCTAGGTCAAACAGTTTTGGGGAAAAATTATTGAATACATTGAAGGAAATTTTTCATCAAATTATTAATAATTTTCATAAGAAGAATTCAATAACAATCAAAACTCCTCTATCTAGAGCATTTAAAATACCAAATTTTATTTTGTCTAAGAATATGTGTGCAAAGTTTCAAAGACCGTTATTAAGAATTGCACTAGGACTATCTTGAAGATTAAAAAATGTGTGTTGCACTCACATGACTTTCTCTATTCTTCTACTAACCATTCTTACAAACTCTTATTCCTATATCTTCTTCGTGTTAATACATTTGTACAAATTATCTTATTGCTTATTTCATTGTAGGTACAAGGGGAATATGGGAACACAGTAGGCTTTGAGCGGTAGACAAATCTTTTAAAGCTTTTGAGATTCCGTTCTCTTTGCACGGTTAACATAAAAAAATGAACAATGATGTTGCATTTCACGAAAGTTTTAAGTTTTTCGAAAGTGACACAAATAACAAATCCGAAATGGTTCACTCTAAAAAGAATTTATTTAGACGTGAATTGTGTGTTTAGCGAGATCTATATTTTTTGTATAGGTAGTAAGAATTTCTCTATCTCTTACGGATTACAAATTATTCAGAAGTCATCCATAGGCTATGGTCAGAAAATTCAAAATATACATTTGATTTTTCGTAGAAATATGTTAAACATGTCATTTTAATCCAAATCGTTATAGCCATATTAAAAAAAATAAAAATTTTCGAAAAATTTTCCATGTAAAGGATAGTTTAGGGAGAAGCAGTTTTCTTCAAAATCTTCATGTCACATCCTTGAAAGATATTAAACTTAAGCACTAACTTTGGTTTTTAACCGACTTTTCGTTTTTGAGTTATGCTGCCCACAGACTGACAGATACAGACACACACACACAGACACACACACACGCAGAGAGAGAGAGAGAGAGAGAGAGAGAGAGAGACGAACCATTTTCTAAAAATGCTTGTTTTTTGGATTCAGGGCATTTCAAAACATATATTTCTGGTGAAATTTATACATAGAATTTTTGGGTGCAATGCAACAGGTACTTCCTCTACTTCCTGTTTCAGAATTCCCCTGGACCATATATAGGTTCAGCTGTTTATCTTCTTCTTTAAGTTTTGCTATTCTTACTGTTTTATGTATTTAATATACTTCGCTTTAAATCTTCCCTTATCCATAACATTACTGATTCCTTTTCTGAGTGGACTTAATTTACTAGCTATGACCCTTTCGCTCACATGGGGAGTAGCTTCAGGATCCATAATTACATTCAATAATAGCTAAAGTCACTACAATTTGTAATTTATTTTTAGAAACAAAATTTATTGTATAAAATTCAGGGAAAAAAAAGACCACATGGTTAACACATGTACACACACAAACATTTCGCCATACTTTAGTACCATTTTACCAGACTTGATGTTTGCAGAAAACCCCACAAGATGTCTCTGCTTGCATCCACCATCACTGCATCTGACCACCTGATTTAAATTTTAAAACTGTACACGATTTTTCCTGAAAGGGATAATGGAATACATTTCAGGAGTCATGCCCATCCGTACATGGGCATTCTAATCATGACGTAACAGCCCGTTAAATGGCGATATGGGGTAACTGATGATAAATTCCGAAAGTAGAAGGTGCAGATATAATTTTAAGCCAAAAAACAAAATTCGGAATTTTCCTCACTTTTGTCCAAATTTCACCGATGCAACGATTTTGAAGCCAAATTGGTGTTTTGCAGGACACGCGTTGATAATACACTTTGAAGCAAATTTGAAAGTTCCAAATTTTTTGATAGATTTTTCTGAAATTTTTACTGTGTTTGTATTTATATGAGAATAGGAGGTACACCAAATTTCATTAAAATTGGATAATTCGTTTATGATATATAAATTATTTTATGAATTTAATAGGCACACTTTCAAAATAGAGCTCGGGTCTATTGACTTTTCAAAATTCATTTATATTGGCAGAACAGATACTCTAAAACATGGGTAACAATTGTAGGAAGGGATATTTAAAATACGTTAGTTTATTATGCTGTACATATTTTCTTAATAACAAATAAAATTTAATCTTAAGAATTATTGATTTTTTTCATAGAAAAAAAATGTTTTTGGAATTCATGTGAAAGATAACATCAATATTGAAGCATAGTTTTGTTTAGCTGCTATTTATGAATACTTTTGGAAATTTTTATTGAATTTGAAGCAAAACTCAGGCGCGACCTTCTTTTGGAATGTGCCGAAATGTAGTTTTGAGAAAAACAGGCTTTTATATAGGAGCATCCTTTGTACGTTAAGGGAAGGGTGCTATTTGAAAGGGCCGTAATGACCTCATGGAGTAGGGGATATGAAAAATGTTAGCTGATCCAAATGTACAGGTGTTCCAGGAACATTTTAAGGTAAAAAAACAATTTTCGACTTTTTCACCATTTTGACCAAAATTTCACTCCCAGTGTCCCTTAATGCCTCAAAGTCCCTTTGATTCAGTCCTTTGATACTGATAAAGCTATGAAATTTCTCTCCCTGGGTGTACGTGGGCTTTGTTTAGAAACGATGATATTAATTCTGATGATAACGTATTTTAATAGAAGTTTCAATCTTTTCACTATTTGTATCGAGACGTTGCCGATCACTGTACGTCGATTACAAAACAATTCACAGGCCAAACAAAACTATGCTCACATTTAGTTACACACCTGAGATATAGGTACCTACTTTACTACAACTGTGAGCACTTGTTGTGTTTGTTGGTTTCCACACACATAGACCCTCCAAAGAATTATGATCTATTCATTTCGACAGACAAGCCAAGAGCGCGCTCGCTCTGACTAAAGCGACGCTGCCAAAAATCGTTGAAACTACTAAGCTTTTTATACTCGACCATACTGAAATATAATAATTATAGATAGGTCTGACAGCGATCCTTTAATGGACATCCTTAAGTTCAAATTTTCATTAAAGGACAGGTGTTCCACCAATCAGAGAATTCCCATGCAGTGATGCCCAAGCGAAATATCGATTAATTCTCGAAACGCAACTAGCCCCAGTTTAGAAAACGCTAAAATGTCGCACAAACACAAAAGACACAAATTAAGCTAAATACAGCATCAACTTCCAAAAATATTGCACTAAGCACAGTTCTGCAAATTAATTTCACTAATTGTACAATAAATAACTTATACATGAAATAAAGTATCGTCTGGAAACCAATATATTGAATTTGCCTTCTATTTTGCAATGCTACATAGCATTCCAAGGTTAGCATTTTCATCATGCAGCTGTGACGTGCTGGAAACGAATCGATCGTTTAGCGCCTGCGCAGAACTCCAAATATCAGCTGATGCAATATGAAGGTCATTGTCCCTGGTGAGTGTACAACACTTTACAGTATTTCAATTATAAAATTAGGTATATGGTCGAGCATAAATTGTCGTATGAAACTTAACTATAATGGTAATTAAGACGCTCGTATGAAAATTGGGAAATTCGCGTTTTAATTACTAGAATTATGGGCTCGTTGCATAATATACGAAATTCTCGTGGCTACCCCCTTTGTTTTCTCCATTACTGTATTGAAAATTATTACTTTTATGGTTATTATTATTATTATTATTATTATTATTATTATTATTATTATTATTATTATTATTATTATTATTATTATTATTATTATTAAATTCCTTTTAAAATATTAATTTCATGTGCTTATAATTTTGATATCACAGTACTGCCAACTTACAGCACAGTGGCACGAAGATTCGAATTTCTATTACACTTATAAACTTTCCATTCGATTCCCACTCGCAGTTACACTTTATGGCCACCTGAAATGCTGGTTTAGCTTTTACCAATACCATTTCTTTGCTTAATCTCCCTGCTATTAATTTTTATACCCAAATAAATAAACTCGTCCACAATTGGAATAGATCAGATCAGGGAAGTGACAATAAGAAATTAGGGAGGTGACGCTGAAAACTGGTCCAAATGACAATATCAACACAGCATATAGGACAGCCAACCTAATTTCCTTCCTCAATCACTGGACATGTCAACATCACAGTGATTACAAAGGGTGGCACTATGTGACAGCATTTCCACCCTTGTTCTAATAATTAAAACATCGTATAATCAACGGGCAGAGACAGAAAAAAAGACAATGACAGCGACACGGATGTTGATGTAATGTGTAAACGAGCGTTTAATTACTGCAGCACGATGAACATGAAGATAGCCAGCCAATTGTCCATAACCCTCTCGTTTACGTTATCTTACTGCTTCTTTGCAGTCATATATAATTATTAACCTAACGAAAAATTGATATCGAGATGTGCTATGCTCCGAATTTATCGCTGCGACTATTTTACGCAATAGCCTTCATTCTTACTTTCTCTACCTCATACATGCAGGTACAGAAGATATTGCACTACGCCCAAAATTCTATACCCAGATTTAACCGTAAATACACGTTTAGAGGGCCCCTGAATAACAGGCTGTGTGTGCGTTTGAACAGCCTAATTCAAAAATGAAAAGTCAATTAAATACGAAATTCGGTATTTAACATCTTCCAAGGATGTGACAAAAATTTCCAAGATATTCCCCACCTCAAACTACCCTTCACATTGACCATGTTTTCGAATTTTGAATTTCTAAGAATGGCTCTAACGATTTTGATTAAATCACTATATTTAAGATATTTTCATGACAAATTAATTGTATATCTTGAGTTTTATTACACAAAAGATTCAGATCTCTCACATTTTTTATGGAGTTAACCTTTAAGAAATATTATGCTCGACCATACTCAAATTTATTAATTATAAGTCTGATAGCGATCCTTTAATGGACCTCCTTAAATTCAAACTTTCATTAAAGGACTCGTCTTCATCCAATCGGACAATTCAACTTTCATTAAAGGACAGGTGTTGCACCAATCAGAGAATTCCTATGCAGCACTGCCCAAGCACAATATCGATTAATTCTCGAAACGCAACTAGCGCGAGTTTAGAAAACAATAAAATGTCGCACAAAAACAAAAGACACAAATTAAGCTCAATACAGCATCAACTTCCAAGAATATTGCACTAAGCACAGTCCCGCGAATTAATTTCACTAATTGTACAATGAATAACTTATACATGAAATAAAGTATCGTCTGAAAACCAATATATTCAATTTGTCTTCTATTTTTCAATGTTGTGTAGCATTCCAAGGTTATCATTTTCCTCATGCAGCTGTGACGTGCTGGAAACGAATCGATCGTTACCGTGTAGGCTTCTCGCTCGGTCATTTAAAGGGTTGAATTTTCTTGAGAACCTCCGTGTCCTATCCTCAAAGGGCGTTGAAATGAAATAGCAATTTTGATATTTATCTAAAACGTCGGCGGCGCCGTGGCCAAGTGGTTAGAACGTTCGCCTGTCACCAAGGCGGCCCAGGTTCGATTCCGGGGGACCGCATGTGGTATTTGTGGTGGATGAAGTGACGTCTCGGCGAGTGTTTCCCGGGCTCTACGGTTTCCCCCGCCACTCATTCCACCAGCTGCTTCATTATAACATCTCCATTCATCCCTTTCGCTTGCATTTCATATAATCCTCTTTCTCACTATCATACCTGGTGCTTGGCTGACGACCCGCTTCCAGGTCTTCACTCTGTCCGGGCCATAGGTTCCTGTGCTCCCCGACAGGCGTCTGACCCTAGGCACTGGCTAGGAAGTTCTAGGATGTATCAATCCTCCATACGGGGGGGGGGGGGTAATCAGGTAAAGAAGAGGGAGATCTAAAATGTCTAGTCTGAGTTGTGTTCAATACCATAAAGAGCGTTTTCTAAAACTGTTTTTTGTTTGTTGAGCTCTCGATGGAAGGAATATAACACTTCTTCTACCCATAATAGGCAAGCGATACAAATTGTAAACTTGAAAATGTAGATAGAAATTCCAGAGTAAAGTGATTATTTCTTGGTGCCTAACGTGGGTGATACGTAAAAGCACTTTGAAATATTTTTGTTTGATCGGCTTTACATCACCGGCGGGACATTCCGTCCCTATTGCACAGTATGTATGTGATCAAAGTTTCAACAAATAAGCACTCATTTCGTGTAGTGTAATGTAATACACTGGCAGTAAATCAGAGAACCACGGCCACACCCATCATTCGGCTCACATAAATTTTCTTGGAATCCTCATTAACACAGGCCTGCTCTGATGCCTCTCATCGATTTTTGTTAGTATGCGAGAGAGCCACATTTCAAAATTACCTGATCCTGACATAATTCTGTCTGGCGAATTCTTTTGTTGCTCGATCATTCGAGCTTTATACAGGGCGATTCAAGTAATCCTAGTGATTTAGAGTTATGTAGTCCCAGAATTTTACATCTAGAGCTCCAACACTGACCCGAGATGCTGCTAGTTCGATTTCATACACTCGTATTTCCCTTGACAACATGTTCTGTTACGCTATACCACTGACTGTTATTTATGATAAAATGATGCAGTATTCAAATCCAAACACATGATATATAATAATGAAGATCTAAACAATAAATGAATTTAAGTATATTTGTAGGATAATAAGCATTCTAATAAAAGCTAATAATAATAATAATAATAATAATAATAATAATAATAATAATAATAATAATAATAATAATAATAATAATAATAATAATAATAATAATAATAATAATAATAATAATAATAACAATAATAATAATAACAATAACAACAACAACAATAATAACAGTAATAACAGTAATAACAGTAATAATAATAATAATAATAATAATAATAATAATAATAATAATAATAATAATAATAATAATAATAATAATAATAATAATAATAATAATAATTTCCCTAGGGTGTCTTCCCCTTATTCAGAGGTTACCCTCATCGCCCGGCCGCTGCGTCCTCCAGCCGCAGCCAAGGCCACGGAGGAGTGCAGGTTGGGGGTGGCGGGGGTCAGCACGCCGACTCCCCCGACCGTAAGGCGACTACTTTGACCTTTTAGGGACGCTACCTTTCTATCAGGATAGCTCCTCAATTGGCCCCCCAGGGACCTAACGAGGCTGAGTGCACCCCGTACCAGACCTCCCAGCGGGGGGAAAATCCCATGCCGGTACCGGGGATCGAACCCGGGTCCTCCGCGCCACAGGCAGGCGCGCTACCACTGCGCTACGGAGGCGGTCATAATAATAATAATAATAATAATAATAATGATGATGATGATGATGATGATGATGATGATGATGATGATGATGATGATGATGATGATGATGATGATGATGATGATGATGATGATGATGATGATGATGATGATGATGATGATGATGATGATGATGATGATGATAATAATAATAATAATAATAATAATAATAATAGATAAACCGGTTCAGATTTAAAGGGTGATCGGCAAGAGAGCTGAGGGGGAGAAGCTACGTCATAACCTATAACGGTTGATGCCTTATGAAACATGCTATTTTGCGACTTGCAGTAGTTCTATTACTTGTGTTAGGCTAAACTTTCATTTTCCTTTGAAATTCTGCTTTCCTGCTATTTCCGACAAACAGCCACTCAATGTTTTAAACTCTGATATGAAATGTCAGGTCAAATACACGATTTCATTTTCACTGCATAGAACCAATTTGCAAATTTTCCAACGCGCATACGTGTGTCTCCATGAATAGCTTAAAGAAATTATAGAGTGATATGACGTCTCTAATGCCGAATATTTAGTTTCCATCCTCGCTGCGAGTTCGTTCCGGATTTATAACGTTAATGTTGTTTTCCTTACATTGAGATAACTTTCTTACAAACAAGTGTAAGAGAAATGTTGGAATGATATTCTCTTTGGACTTACAAGCACGTTACGCCTCTCACCCCGTAGCCGAGTGGTTAGACCATTTGCTCCTCACCAAAGTGGCCCAGGCAGTGGTGGACGAAGCGGCGGTGGGGCAGGTTTTCTGCGGGTTCTCCGGTTTCCTCCTCCATCTCATTCCACCGGAGCTCCATCTTCATTCCATGTGTCATCAGTGTCACCGCCTGCGGTGCCGTATGTAGTAAAAGCGGGCGTTAAACAGTACCAAACCAAACGCCCCTCGCCCTTGTAGTCAGCTATGAGCTGGAAAGTCGACCTTTGAGACCTCCTGGCATAACTAATAGATAAGATATCCTGGCTTCCTCCCGCGGCTAGGATCATGTGACTCGGAAAACCTTTGGAGCTGGCTGCACGTGCACACAAAGGGACGTTTTCAAGAAATGCTTTTTTGAACTAACAGGACCCCAGAAAATGTATTCTCTGTGAATTCTTGAGATCTAATTTTTGTGTGGAAGAGAAAAACATCTCTCAGTTACTTAAGGCAGGTGGCAGAGAAATTAAAAATAAATGTTACTGGGAAAGCGGAGTGATAGTGGCACTTGAGAACTTTAAAAAGTGTTGTATCTCTAAGTCCCATTTTGCACATAACAGTTAAGAAGTTTAACTCTAGTAACCCTTTTAAAGGTGTTTATTTATTTTGTTACTACCTGCTGTAGGAATGGCGGATTTCTGTGCCCCCCTCCACCCCACCCGCCTGGAAGATGAGGAGATAAGACACGCCAGGGTGCCAATGCAATTATTGTTCCTCTCTTCCCTTCTTCTTTCTCAATCTGCAAATGTCACAAAAACATGTTGCCTTCGCACTGAATACAGATGCTCAATTCGATTGCCCTTTATGTATCCCTAAAAGGAGAAACTGTGACGAAACACTAATAAACAGTCGCATCGTTTTTTCATGACTACGTCTTTTCAACTTGGTTCGCTCTGAACTGTTGATACAATCTCTTGCTCTGTTTTCTAGCATTTCTTCTCTCTTGAGGTTTGTGGTTTCAATCCTGCTTTTTCAAATATTTATGGTTTGAGAATAATCGTATCTACGCTTGCATTAGAGGTATCTCTAAGTTAATTCTTAAACTAAATTCCTCTTTATTTAGTTTAAGCGCGTTGGATCCAAGAGATTTCATTTCTGTTGCTTGTACTGTTGCTAGTTTGTGTATGCTTTTGATTCATAATTAGACTTGTAAAACTACCGTAGACTATAATAAGCAGACCTGGGAGTTTAAGTAAAAACCTATTTTGTTCCTCATGAAGTATAGAAAATAAAAGTTGTATATATACTAATTATGGCAATATATGTTCGAAAATGGTGGTCCTATATAACCTAAAAATACATAATTTCACGTTAAAACCTATTTTTATCTAATTTTACATTTTTCAGTTTCTTCATTTGATAATATGGAAACGCTGTGTGAGCCTGTATGCCTTGACAACAATCACAGTGGACAATGCATAATATGGAGGACAGTAAGAACATTGTTTTGAAACTGGGGAAGGATGTAGTGAGCATTACTTCAGCTAACGAGCTTCTGCAGGATCAACAATTGTCCATGATACTGCATTCATCAAATTATATTATGTACAGACAGCGTCAAAGAAAGTCTCGCTCTGTGTCACATTATTTATCATTGTACAAAGCCATGGCCATTTCTTTGGCTGCTTTAGACCACGCTGCAAGGGTACATTGCCTAAAGCAACCAATGAAATGGCCACGGCTTCGTACAATGATAAATAATGTGACATAGACCGGGGGTGCAGTGATATTTTCTTTGGCCCTCTGTGTACATATTTTCTAGTCCCCACTATTAATGCTCTAGAGTCTTCAGGCAAACCGGCCTACACGCAACTCGAAACTGGAGTTGATAGAAGAGGTGACAAAAAAAAAAAAAAAAAAAAAAAAAAAAAAAAAAAAAAAAAAAAAAAAAGTGGTTGCCGGTTATGTTTGTGATAAAGTTTCTGAAAAACTCAAAACAGTGGTTGAAACAAACCCAGCACTCACTGACAGTTCTCTGCACAGTGGCTGACATCTTGTCTGGCAAAACACCTGAACATTAATGTGCTGTTCCCTTGTGTCTAATACCAGCATTTAAATATGCTCCATTGACATCAGTTG
Source organism: Tenodera sinensis (assembly GCA_030765045.1). Taxonomy (NCBI): domain Eukaryota; kingdom Metazoa; phylum Arthropoda; class Insecta; order Mantodea; family Mantidae; genus Tenodera; species Tenodera sinensis. Next base: position 294,827,014 of record CM060962.1, on the reverse strand, counting down.
ATGTGGAACACGTCTTATAAGATGGTGTTATTTGACAAGCGATGCAATTTCTCAATGGAAATCTTAGAAAATGTGTTAGTTGTTAACTGTGACTCTAATTATGGACATGTAGAATAACAATATTGTAAAATGTTTCGGCTAATTTTTAATGGGAAATAAAATAATGCCATTTTTTGTTCACCTATTTTTGTAATTTTAGAACCTATTTTGATTTGTCATGGAACCTATTTTAGGTAGGTACCTAATTTAAGATTTTTAGGAACTAAAAGTTCGTGGTATAATGATAAGTAAGTAGTATAGACTACGGTAGTTTTCCTGGTAGAATTGATCGTGTCTTTTAGGTTATGTGATCATGTTTTACTAGATGCCTGTAGAAACCGGAAGCGTTGAACTTCTTAGTTTCTAGAAACTGAGAGGCATATAAAGGACCGCTTAACCTACAGAACATTAGTGTTTTCAAAAACAACTGGAAGCTCCTCTAAATATACTACAATTCATCGATGATCACGGGTAATTTTATTTTGAACCGCAAGGTAACATTTTTATTTTTATCACAGTGGCCAAAGTTGTGATTACAGTTTTTGGTGATCATTATGTACAAATTTCTTAATTCGTTGTATTTGTATTATGCTTCTTTCCCTACCAATGCTACCAATACTACCAGTAAGTCTACCATTTACTACGTCATTTATTTGTACACTACTGAAACTAACGAAGTGTAGTTTGGTAAAGCGCACTCTATTCATAATTATGTAAGTACTGGGCCGATTAAACATACATGTCAACTTAATTGGTCCCGATTAATCCATTCAAAACCGTTACGTACATTTGTTATCTATCTTCTAAAGATTTAGAGAAAAAGTTACTGATGGTTAAATTTGTGTGACCCATTCCTCAACAAACTATGTTTACAAACGTGTATTTTCCCCTCTACTTCATATTAATCAAGAAATTGTTTACTACACCTTTCCTTGTAGATACAATGGGGATGGGGAAGTATAGCACTACCCATCGCTTAACGACTACATTCCAAGAAGTTGTAAACCTGTCCTTCAACCTTCAACCAGTGCTGATGACGTCGACGCAATAGAGAGGGTACTCTCAATATACTCTTAGTGAAGCAATCTGCTGTTGTCAAGTCGCTTACTGTTGTGCATTCAGAGTGATGTTAAAGATTCTGCTTACACCTTAGACAGAGTGACCGAAGTAAAAGACGCGATAACACCGCCCACGTGACCAGTTGGCTCTCAGCGGGCGTGCCGGAATCCAGAACAAGGGACACCAATCAACATGGGGTGTCTAACGTGTGCTGCAAATGCTTCAGCTTGACGCGAGATTCCTTCAGGCAGACACAAGTACCGCAACAGGCCTTTCTGAGGGAACAGGCGTCCACGGCGCTATCGCCTGAGCCACGTCACGTGCTCGGTGGGTCTTTTTTGTGTTTAATAATTTCCGAGATATTCCTTGTTACTGGTTTGCATGTTTCAATACTTATGCGTTTCTCAAATGGGGATTCCTTTGCGTTTTTTCCCTTTGTCTTCCAAAGCGAAAGGTATTTCTAAGTCATCACATGGCAATCAGCTCTCAAAAGAATTGACTATCACTTAAGCCTACTGTATTCTCCTCCTATTGTATATATCTATAAGGGAATAGGTGTTAATTTTATTAATACCATTAATATTATTACCATTTCTTCAAATATTTGTATCCATTAAGCTGAGATAGATGAAAGAATAATTCTTTTTAAAGAATAGTTTGATGAAGAATGGATAGAGAAGGTCATATGTGCAACACATCAGCTTTTTATTTATCTGTAGTAATACCACGAGCGGGTTTTATATGAAGATAATATTGCGAGCGCGAAGCGGGCAAAAACTATCCCCAATATGAAAAGCTCGAGTGGTATTTGTTTAGAGTACTGCGCGAAGTAATTAATAATCCATTTATTTAATACTATTTAATATTAATAGTGATTTAAAAGTAAACAACTTACAGTAACATTCATACATTTTAATGAAGCTTTATTTTCACAGTTGGCACCACAACTGATTCAGTAGACTGTGAGAACAACACCAATAACTTTAGCGTTTAATCCAGGGAAATGAGGAATTAAACATATGGTGAATATAAATGGACAAATTTGCATTAGTAGGCAATTCATTAAAGCTAGGTCTGCTCTATGCAAAATTACAGTTGTTTGATTTCGCCTCTTCAATTAAAATATCAATATCCTCACTGGAATAAAATCTTTTGTCAATTCTTTTGTCTGCCATTTTTGAATGGCCCGCTAATTACTTTTACTGTACAGGGATGCCTCAGATGTTCAGTAAGGTAATACAATGTTTAAATTGGCAGAACTGCAAGGAGGAATTGATATAATCAAAGCGATAATATCACCACCAAGAGTGGTGAGTCACTCATGAGTAAAATATGTGTGATATTAACTCAGAAATAATTAGAATTCTACTGTTACTTCTTTCTTGTTACTTCGCGTCTTGTTGGCTTTTTTAAATTAAAAATTATGCCAAGGTTTCGCCGCAAAACGAATCAACTAAAAAAACAAGTAATGGCCTTTCAAGGAAAGTAGCCTCATAGATCCAAAATAGTAATAAATAACATAGTGCTGGAACAAGTACACAAGTTTAACTATTTAGGATGCAATATAACATCAGCATAATGAAGACTTAAATAATAAAGTAAGTAAATTCCACAACAGTTGGGGAATATTAGCAACAACATTAAAAAGAAAAACAAGAAAAGAAACAAGCTTAACATTTTACAAAACTGGCAATTCCAACTTTAACGTATGGTTGTAAAACATGAACGATAAAGAAAAAAGAATGGGATCAAATAAATGCAGCAGAAATGAGATACCTTAGAGCTTTAAAAGGATGTGCAATAATGGATAAAATAAAAAATGAAGAAATAAGAGAAGAACTAGGTATTTGTCCAATAAATTATAAAATAATCCATTATAGAGAAAGCTGGAGAAATCATTTACAAAAGATGAACAATACCCGATACCCCAAAATGGCATACAATTACCACCATATTGCAAGAGAGGTGTTGGAAGACCGATGAGAAGGTTGAGAGAGATTTGAGGCCGGAACATAAGTATCCTAATCCATGAAGTGTTGTTGTTGTTGATGATGATCATGATGATGTTTCGCCGAAAAACTTTAAATTGCCAAAGTCAATGTGGTGGCCCGAGTTTTCTGCATGTTCCACCACACTGACTTAGACAAAACTTACAGCAATCTGTGACAATCTCTCTCATCGAATAGTGAGGAAAAGCATAAAAATATTTAAAGAAAAGATCAGTCTGAACCACGACGTAGGCAAACCACTCAACATGTAATGGAAGACCTTATTAGCATGTCAACTTCCTATTGGAGGAGAAGGAACCAATAGAATTGCGAGTGGGACGGGACGAGGCCAGTCAGAGTAGGCAGTGACTAATTGGATTGATTTTTTGCAGTCGCGCATTGAAGAAGCCGAACAGTTTTGCGGCGAAACGTCGGCATAATTTTTAATGTCTTAAAAAAGCCAAAAAGACGCGGCCCATACCGGAAAAAAGAAAGAAGTAATGGGCAAAAAGTCTACGCATTCAGAATTCAACTGTATTCTCATAATTTTTTGCTTTTTGGGAAAAAAATTCTTAACTGCCTTTTCTGTAATACAAGTTCCATTGTATATGTTGTTTGCTTATCCCTGATTCTCTAAAGGGAAAACAGGGGTGATATAAAGGTGTATATTAAGCACTAACCCTTCAAGTAGGGTAGGTAACGTAACCCTAAAAGTGTCGGATGATGACTTTCAAAACACTGAATAGCCTTACTCCCAGGGCTATTGTCATGTTTGCTTAAACTTGTGAGCCTTTGATGGTGAAAACACACTCCATTAAAATTCCTATATACTCCTTCTTTATCCTTTGATTGCTCTTATACGACGTTAAACTAACAATACCAGGCCTTAAACCTCCCCTCCAATTTCACCCCGCATTTACCACTTGAGCGAGCAGCACCGGAAGCCTTTTCCAAGCACAGTGGCGGATTTCAAACTTATGATTCCGTATCTGAGGAAGATTAAGGCTATTGGAGGTCATTGCAACTGAACGACCTCCCTGATTGAGGTACTTGAGGCTACGAGTGAACTCAAAGTACCCGATGAAATCTCCACAGAAGGGAAAGTTGAAATTCAAAGAACCAGCACTTCAGGAAGATCGCCGTATAGTGTAGGTCTGGGCCACTAGCGGGATATCTTTAGTGATCTTCATTTATTTTTTACCTGCTAAACATACAGCTATCAGTGCAAGGCCGCGAGCAGGTTGCGCTCAGTGAGCACCATTTGCCCAGCCCTGGTGTAGTGCGTTCGTTATAATGCCGGGCCGCGGATAGCGTGTATTGAGACGTCTTATTCACTTCTTTGGAAATGCTCGAATAATGTACCAATTTCATTATTTTTTTCCTGCGTTAGAACATTTATTTCTCGCTTATTTGTTTCAATGTTTAGTGATACTGTTGTTATAGATTTATTAACCAGATATGTAACAGCTCCTCTACCTGAACAATTCTCCTAAATTGCCTACACACCTGCCTACATGATTAAGTTTTTATGCTGTATATTATACATAAAACTTCTTTGTTCAAGTGTAAATTTTTCTACAGGCATTTCATTGGACTAATAACAAGATAAAAACAGAAAGAATACTCTAAAATAGTTCACACACAACACAGATGTGTTGAATAAACTTTCGATTTTGAGATACATGATGAACAAACTCTAACCTTTACAGCTCGAGCTGTATAACACAGCTGATAAACGCAGCTTTGAGCGGGTCATTCACGTTGTTGCACAGCGGAAAAATACCACGATCACTGCAGTGAAAATGAGCTACGCATGTGCTTATCTTGGCCCCGCTATAAAGCGAACGCATGGTATAATGACACTGTGTGCCCTTTGTAGCAACAACAGGGAGCTATATATAACAAGAACATTAAAGTTGCCACTAAAATGTTTAGCTCCACCCTATCTAAGCGTCACTTTTCTATCTCCGCTGAACTTGATGAATCGACTAAGTGAAGGAGTTTCAGATTCTTAATGCCTCTAAATCTGGTGTGAAGTTCAAATGTAATGTTTCCACAACTTCAAAATAGAGTTTTCTATATTGAGCTAGAACTCTAATCATTGGAGATGTCTCTGGTTTCTTTCATATTCTCGCGAAGTACACAATGTTGAAAATTTTCGGTTTGATTTACTATTTCTATGGCTCACAATTTCTTTATTTGCCCCTGAGTAGCTGATAAGCAATACTGTATGTCCAGTGATTTTCGTACAGTATATTGAAGAGTACTTCATTCATTGAAAACATGTTCCTGTTCCTGTTTTTCCTAATTCAATTTACATACCGCCTTCAGCATCTAAGGTCATATCAGTGGCTTTTCCTGTTTGGGAGCAATTGCTTACCCACAATGATGTTTACTTGTTTACTTTGGGTTTTTTTTACGTTGGGTTTTCTTTATAAATGTTAAATTTACACGCACGTCCACATTCTCATTCATACTTTCAGAGTCTAGGGAGCAATAATGGCTGAAGAAAACTTCCCATCCTCCAGCTGAGAATCGAATCCAGGACCTCCGGATTTGGAAGATAGCATGTCAATCACTAGACCACAGAGGCCCTGAATACAGCTAACAGGAGTACAAGTGTCATATTTCCAAGATGATGTTTCAAACCTGGATTTGAATTTATGGATTTACGGATTCAGGACTCGAAAGAGAACCTTTTTCTTTATCACAAAAACAATTAGTTCTTTCCTATGACGTAACTTCATTAGCAAGTGTAATTATTTTCTAAACTGTTTATTCAAAACAGCTGTGCGTTTAACTGATTTATGAGTATACGCAAAAAAGGCCCGAAGTTTAAGGAAAAATATACGATTATCTTTTATGGATATTGTACCGTTCAACATTTAAACTGGACACACAGCAATGTGTGTGTGCTGAAGGGGGACACCACAACCCACTGCGACTCCAACATGCATTTATTGCGGGCTAACACCTCCCCCAGGGGGAAGGGATGAGACGAAGTGAGACCATAGGCTTGTCAGAGGGCAGAAGCAGCGAAGCCCAAAGAGGCACAGAAGTCCCTAACAGTTCCAGATATTGACACCTGGCGCACAACCGAAGTGTTTCCTCTACCCAGGGAGAAGGCGACGAGGCGACGAGGCGACCTTGCGGCCTGGGCAGCAACTTCCAGTTAGGGCCATGGAAGAGTTCCAGTGCGCAAACAACTGTGCCATCTGTCCGCTAACGCCGGAACAAACCGCGCTACCAACCAAACCTGAAAGATAACAAAGGAGGGAAATGGGAAATGAAGGGAAAGGAATCTGTGGAGAAGAGAATAATGCGTCCCAGGATTCTCCTAAGTGACATGAGGAAACGATGGTAAAACCCATGTCAGAGTGCGCGGCCATGGGGATCGAACCCGCGACCTCCGGAATGCAAGCCACAGACCGATTCTGGACAACTCGCGTCTTATGTAGCAACTGTCAATGCAAACTTTCTGTTGTATCCTCAGAATGAACTGAAAAAAGGGAGTTTTTTTTTAATTTCGGTTTTATTTTAGTTATTATTTCTTCATGTATGCATTCCATATGGTCATTCTGAATGCTTTGGGACAGACCTGTACAGGTTTTACCAGGTTTCTCCCAGTGTTGACGCAAATCGTCTACGTAACAACTATGTAATTCTACGGTTCAGAGAGGATTACTTTCATCGTGGCCTTGAAAACTAAGCTGTTGTTTACAGATAAATACGGTCAATCAGTTAACTAGCTCATTAGTTACCTATTTTTACTTTCTCCACTGGTAAGTAGGGGAAGTATTGTATTCCATCCAAAAATTCGATGTCGAGATTTCACCGGAAATACATGTTTTGAGGCCCCCTGAATCCAAAAAAAGCATTTTTAGAAAAAGGTCCGTGTGTGTGTGTCAGTCTGTGTGTCAGTCTGTCAGTCTGTGTGTCACTCTGTCAGTCTGTCAGCCGGTGGACAGCATAACTCAAAAACGAAAAGTCGGTTAAAAACCAAAGTTGGTATTTAAGTTTAATGTATCTCAAGGATGCGACACGAAGATTTTGAAGAAAACAGCCCCACCCTAAACTACCCTTTAAATGGAAAATTTTTCGAAAATTTTGATTTTCTTGAAAATGGCTCTAACGATTTTGATTAAAATGTCACACTTTGAGATAATTTGATGACAAATGAAATGTATATCTTGAATTTTCTGGCTATAGCCCCTGTAGTCGTATTTACTCTGGACGACTTTTGCATAACTGGTAAACCGTTAGAGATACACCAAATTATACTATACAAAAAATGTAGATCTTGCTAGAATACACAATTTATGTCTCAATAAATTTTATTGTAGGGTGAACCATTTCGGAGATATTCCTTGTTATGTGCGTTAGTTTCGGAAAACTTAGAACTTTCGTGAAATGGATCATCGTTGTTCATTTTTTTTATATGTTAAGTGTGCAAAGACAACAGAATCTCAAACATTTGACTATCGCACAAAGCCTACTGTATTCTAACATTCCTCTTGCACCTACAAGGAAATAAGCAATAAGATAATTTGTACAAATGTTTGTCTCAGCTAACAAGAAAGAAGATATAGGAATAAGAGTTTGTAAGAATGGTTAGTACAAGAGTAGAGAAAGTCATGTGAGTGCAACACATCAGATTTTTTCTTTTTCTTGTTAAACTGTTGCATTGTAACTTTGTGCTCGGATAGCATCTTCAAAATGGGGTTGAAATTCTATCCTATTCAGTTTAGATTTATAATGCTAAATATGCTTGTTTTCAAAAGACATGCTAATGAATAGCTTGGATGAATTTTTCACATAGAGAAAAAACATCGTTATTCCAAGTGTCTCCTTTGCTGAAAGTAACAAATAAGCCCAGCAGTTATAGTTTGACTTTAATTTCACTCCCTGTTAGCCATTTGTGTACCATTATTTTTCTAAACCAAGTCTTTTTTAATATCACTGCGACACGAAAACGGATCGATGTCTGCCATTACTTCGTTAAGTGATGTAATACAATTCGTATTAAAGCCTAACATGCGTCTTACTATTTAATATTTACAAAAGAAATTTCACTGTGGCTGTCACAACATTTAATGCCGGGTCACTCAACACGAACTCTAATCATACACTTGCCACGCCTTGTAGTTTTGTATTGTTAAACACATTGTGAAATCACACTGTAAAGACGGTGATATAAATATAATTTGTAGCCACAACATTTATTTCTACAACAGGATAGAGAATAATAACGGTCAGGTATGAGTCGCTGTTAAATTTTGTTTGCATAATTCACTGTTTCTTCTAACACACGTTTCTTAGTGCAGCAGTCAAGTCGCACTCGCATCTATCGTCTTCTGGAGAGTCCGTCAACTTTCGGCAAAACAGGCAAATTTGGTTTCTGCCTGCCCCAATCTACTACGTAAGTGCCACTCCGGAATTAATATCAGCCTTTCCTCCTTATGGTTACTACAGGTGCCACAAGCCAACACAGCTTTGGAGCTGTGCTGCTCTCTTATATACACAGGGTGGAAGGAAAGTCATTACATTAATTTAAACTAGTGATAGATGTCGATATTTGGAACACATTTTGTATCTTACGTTTTTGTCTCTGGCCATTTGCTACGGAGATAAATTAGTTTTCTCGAAAACAAGCTGGCAACACTGCAGAATGTGTGGGTGTCACTTTCCCTAGCTCAGTACATAAACAAACATAGTAACGATGCTTCTTGAGAACACAAACAAATACCCTGCCTTGTCCTTCTGTGTTTACTGCGCGAGTGTAGGCCAGTCACAAGCGTTAGCTCCCAAAACATAAAAGCGAAAGCGAACGTGCCCGACTTGTTTATATCCACAAACCAGGTCAATTCCCTGACCAACCTCAACATAACGTTGTCGACTTACTGCACGTGTGAAAAAGCTGCTTGGAGTATTCTTTCACATTTTTTAAGTAATTAATTATTTCGAAACCCTGTGTGATGTTCCATAACTACTACCGAAGCTATGTCAGAAATAAGTTACTCTACGCATCTTACAAGTAACAAACTCTTATCTTCGTACATTCTTGTGGAATTACGCATCCAACTTGGATTAAAAAAACATTTATTTTTTTGAAATCGGCTAATCAAAGAACAAAATGCCATTAGAGCTTTTAGTTTGTAATGCTTCTATAAAGCACATATTAGAAGGAATGTAATGACTTCCCTTCCACCTGTATATATTGGATGTCTAAAAAACGACACCGATAACGCTTAGTCTGTTCTACAGCATGTCAAACTAATGGATTTACAAATAGGAACCCCAGTCCGGAAATGTACGGTTTGGACGCTGTAGCGCATGGCAGTTTGAGAACGAACGATTATGACAATTTGTTAACATTGGTTTTGGTAACTTAATACGGAAGGTAAGCAACTCTTTAGCCATCTGTGTACTGTGGTGAACGACCTGTACATAATAACATTCCTGCACATGAACTAAATTCCTCCATGAAGTCCTTAGTGCGCATCCTAGTGCGTCATTTGTGTAGTTTACAATACAACAACGTTTTTTAACACCAGTGCGACATGTATCGATACAGAACTGCTGAAATGGCCAACTTGAGCACACTTTGATGTAAATGTGCGGAATCACCTCAACCTCGCAAATGCAAATCCATGGATTGGTAGAGGTGGACCAGTTCCATGGCCAGCACGGTCGCCAGATCTGACACCTCTCGACTATTTTCTGTGGAGTTGTATGAAGACTATGTTGTATGGCACTCCTGTAACGTCAGCGGAGGACCTTATGGCTCGAGTCCACGGAGCGATTGAAAATCTTCAAAGACGATCGCACATATTGGGTCATGTGCATGAGGCTCATCACCACCGATATGGGCTCTGTAATGGTGTAGAAAGTACACAGTTCGAAGCCCGTTTGTAATGTAGACAGCTGGATGTTGGGTTTATCGAGGGCATGTGAACGTACACCCATCTTACATTTAGATGAGCTACAGCGTCCAAACCGTGCATTTCCGGAGAGGTGTTCCTATATATATATATATATATATATATATATAGATATAGATATATATAATGAATCCATTATGTTTTTCTGTGTTCCTGTGGCCTTGCTGGTAGTTCTTCTGTTTTAACCGATAGATACACACAAACACACAACTTTACAAGCCCATAAAAAGCCATACCTACTCGTGTCTTGGGAGGAGGCTGTTTTCAGGTTTCAAATTTATCCCCCCCCCCCCCATCGCAGACAGACAACAGCAGCCGACAATTGACTTTTCGTCAGTCCAGTATCCAACATATTCTCATAAAACAGATCGGTCTTCCCTTACACAAGAAAGCGGACTAATTGTTTTGAATCCCATCACTTAAATGCTTTAAACATGTACGGAATATAATATTACATTGTAGATACTAATATATTTTTATTTAGTGGAAACATTTCATTTTAGCCTGAATGTTAAACTTAATATTATGGGTATGGTTTACAAGTTTTTAAAAGCAATTTTCTGACATTACTAGGGTAAGCTCCGAGGTAAAATTGTTTCTATGTATTGACAAAGTATTTGACTGCTTTTTACGCTATCAACTCCTGTGATGTGCCATTTAATAATAAATATAAATATGAAAATAGAGGATGTTCAGAAAGCCCCTGTGCACTAGACTATGGATATAGATTACATTCGAAACCAAGTCAAGCATTTTATATAGAACCTTGACACAAGTTGGAGTAATTGGTTTTTATAGATATGTGATTCATTTTTACTTTCTCTACTGGTAAGTAGGGGAAGTATTGTATTCCACCCAAAAATTCGATGTCGAAATTCCACCGGAAATACATGTTTTGAGAGCCCCTGAATCAGAAAAAGCATTTTTAGGAAAAGGTCCGTGTGTGTGTGTGTGTGTGTGTGTGTGTGTGTGTGTGTGTGTGTGTGTGTGTGTGTGTGTTTGTGTGTGTGTCTGTCAGTCTGTGGACAGCACAACTCAAAAACGAAAAGTCGGTTAAAAACCAACGTTGGTATTTAAGTTTAATGTCTTTCAAGGATGCGACACGAAGATTTTGAAGAAAATAGCCCCACCCTAAACTACCCTTTACATGAAAAATTTTTCGAAAATTTTGATTTTCTTGAAAATGGCTCTAACGATTTTTATTAAAATGTCATATGTTTGAGATATTTTGATGACAATGAAATGTGTATTTTGAATTTTCTGGCTATAGCCCCTGTAGTCGTATTTACTCTGGACGACTTTTGCATAACTGGTAAACCGTTAGAGATAGACCAAATTATACGCTACAAAAAATGTAGATCTTGCTAAAATACACAATGTATGTCTCAATAAATTTTCTTGTAGGTTCAACCATTTCGGAGATATTCCTTGTTATGTATGTGAGTTTCGGAAAACTTGCTTTCGTGAAATGGTACATCGTTGTTCATTTTTTTAAATGTTACGTGTGCAAAGAGAACGGAATCTCAAAGCTTTAAAAGATTTGACTATCGCACAAAGCCTACTGTATTCTAACATTCCCCTTGCACCTACAAGGGAATAAGCAATAAGATAATTTGTACAAATGTTTATCTCAACCAACAAGAAAGAAGATATAGGTACAAGAGTTTGTAAGAATGGTTAGTACAAAAGTAGAGAAAGTCATGTGAGTGCAACACATCAGATTTTTTTCATTCTTTCTATTTTTGCATAGCACTCAACTGTTTGGTTCACTTAGAGTTGATAAAGCCTAGTGTAACGTTTGAATATTCAATCTGGTTGTAAATTATGGTGAGTTTAACAGAGGAACGTAGTTTTCTTGTTGAGCATGTCTTTTGACAAGGTGATAAATACACAGCGTTAGTACAGGAGTCATTTGCTGGAAAATTTCCAGGAACGGCTGTAACTCATCATAATGCAGTGCGTCGACTTATTGTGAAATTTCACAGACAGGCTCGGTGTTAGATACCGAACGAACTGGAAGACCACTCTATACAGCGAAGCCCATTAAAATGATTGCGCAAGTTGGCACAAGAAAAATATATCAAGCTTGCAACTGTGCATAAAGCGGTTAGGAAAACGTTCAAATTCTTCCCTCATGAAGTGAGAGCAGTCCAAGAATAACTGAAAGATGCGGATCATGACAAGGGAATCCGTTACTGCGAAGAGTTTACATCTTTTCTTAAAAGGAGCACCATTGATATTGCTGATGTCTCCTATACAAACGAGGCTTGGTTCCAGCTGTCTGGTTATGTTGGCATACAAAACACACGATTATAGTGAATAGAGAATTCTCGTGCTGCGAATGAAATGTCATTCCAAGATCAGAAAACTAGGTATCAATATGAGATGGCGCATTATTGGGTTATATTTTTTTAAAATACCATGAACAGTGAACGTTATTTTTAATGATTCAAGACTTAATTGGCCAGCTAGAGGAAGACGAACGAGTCATGGTTTCAACAAGATAGTTCTACTGTGCACATAGCTGACAAGGCTATGTGATTTTCATAAGAATGTTTTTGGAGGGGGGATTGTGTCATCTATAAATAATTATGGCCCCCTCACTCGCCAGACCTTAATCCACTAGTTTTTTATTTGGGGAGCAGTAAAACCATTAGAGCCAGGCATCGGCAAACATGTACTCAATGAGGCCTCGCAACTATGACGTGTCAGGGGCAGCGCTTACTCTGTCTCCCCCTCCCTCGCAGCCTTAACTGGCACTGCATGCACACCGATCACGGGCGGACTGTCCTGTCGTATTTACCTGCACTTCTAAACATGTCTGTCGAAGTTCAATTTAATACTAAGACTTACAGATAAATTTCTTTATTTATAACTTTGAAGGATATTAGTTTATTTAACTTAAAGTCTTAGTATATTCATAGAATTAAAGTGCATCTAATTATTCCTGGTCTATTAAATTTGATACCTAGAATAGCACTTTGATTATTTCTTCTCTCATCATGTAAGGAACATAAGGTGTTTGTTGTGCTCTAAAGTTCAAAAAGACATTCATCAATGGAACATCAAGCGACATTATGATACATGTCATAAGATCACCATACAATTATACCTAGACAAGCATGTATTCATAAATTTACACCACGATTTAAAGTAGCATAACACTGACGTAATGTCGTTTATTCATTTTATTCAATTTATTCATTTATTTATTCATTTTATTCATTTTATTCAATTTATTTATTCATTTATTTATTCATTTATTTATTCATTTATTCATTTATTCATTCATTCATTCATTCATTTATTTATTTATTTATTTATTCATTTATTTATTTATTTATTTCAGCTCTAGATTGGACTAACCAACTGCAACAGCTCAAAGAGCAATATTCAGATAATACACCTAATATTAATTCAAATACTATAACTGATAGACAATTTCACGCCAGCTATGCTGTTGCTTTGGAGATTGCTCAGTCACTGAGGTGTTTTAGTGACGGAGATGTCATAAAAAATGTGAGAGTAAAGTTGCCAACATAATTTGCCCGGAACAATATGATATTTTTAGTAATATAGCATTATCACCACGAACCATACAGAGAAGGATGCATAAAATAGCAGAAATAACCGAAAAAAGACTACAAACCGAGGTCCATGAACTTATAGCCGTTTCTCTCGCGTTGAATGAAAGCACTGACAACGTTGACACAGCACAATTGGTAATTTTCATTCGTGGAGTTACTAACAACCTCTTGATACAAGAATATATGCTTCAAGTCATTCCACTTAGGGAACATACAACAGGGACAGAATTATTTCAAGCATTTAAGAAATATGTAGAAGGAAAGAAACTGAATCCAAAAAAAAATCTTGTATCGTGATTAACAGATGTTAATTTGCGTGCTATACTGAGAGTGGCTACTTGTGATATGTCACTAGATTTTCATGTTACATTGCAAATAGAAGTGAATTGAAATATATTACTCAAATATCTAGGCCTACCGGAAGTATTGTAGACCAAAATAGCTGGATTCAAGTATATGTACCATTCCTTATTGTACTCTGTAGCGAGCGAGTCCAGCACTGACTCTGAACGAAGGTCAATGCCGTCCCCTGTTCTACATTACGTCATGTGTATTGCGGGTTGCATGTTGAGACGTCATACTGATGCCTTATTGAGTACATGTTTGCCGATGCCTGCTGTAGATTACCGCACGCTCTGTGACTTAAAAACTGACATAACTTTATACGTGAGAAGTATATCACAATGAGATCTGCAGAAAGTGTTCTGCAATAAAATAATTAAGACTTGCATATTTGCCCTTACACAACATTTCCAACGTAACTGTACTGTAACTGTTTAGTGACGTTCCGAACACCTGTATAAATCACGCCCTTGTTCCGAGAAAAGTAACTACATTCTAGTGTGAAAATATGTCTTTAGCGAAAAATGGTACCAAATGAATACGCCTCAAAAAGGCCGTTTTCCAATTTTAAATAGATTATTAAGCCCCCGAGACAAGACAAAAAGACCGCCACGCCATATGTGGTAAGTACGATCAGCAAACAATCCCACTTAAAGGCAACTATCGAAATTATTTGGAATTCGTCTGGTAAACTCAGTGAGAACATGAAAATGATGTGCGATCAACACAAGATGGTTCTGTTTGTGAGTTGCCTTGCGCCAGTGATTTATTATCCTACTGCAAGACTTGCTGTTTGTTACGATCGACCAACTGCGAACATCTACCTGCCTCTTCAGAGTTATAGCCCTTCTTTACCCCCTGTCTACAAACCATTGCTGGTGATATGTTGCACTCACATGGCCTTCTCAACTCAATAATCTTCAAACTATTCTTACCAAAGTTTACGACTCTATCTATTTCTACTTAATTCACACATTTAATTCACATTTACACAGTTAGTTGGGTGTTCGCTATGGGTTGGCTCTGAAATTCCAAGCACCTTGCATGATCAAAGCAAATATCAGTTTACCACTTGGAAGGAATATAAGTACTTAAAAATTAAAAATGGTAACAAAGAATGTCTCGGAACTGATTAACGCAGGAAAAAATATTGAACGAGATCTACACTATTTTGCAGTAACATTTTATCCCTATCTCTCACGGTTTATCAATTACACTAACGTAATTCCGAATAAAGTGCACTTCAGTCGCTACGCCCAAAAATGTAAGATACACATTTTATGTATCATAAACCTATCTTAAATGTAGTGTTAGATATTTCGGTCAAAAACGTGTAGTCATCTTTTAGAAAAACAAAAAACTTTGGAAAATGAATCTTTCCAAGCAGTTTGGGGCAGCGGATTTTCTTGAACATTTCCGTGTCACATATTTGGAAGATGCTGAACTGAAGTACCAAATATGATATTTATAGAACATAACTTTTATATGAGTGAGTGGCTATAAACATGCGCAGGCGCGAGCACATTTTGTTTACATTCTCTGCTTTGTGCTTACAGAAGTAGAGGAAATATTCTATTTCACCTCAAAATTCAATTCCAAAATTACACTAGAAATATTTTTGGAGACTCCCTGAATCCAATATCTGTAGATCCGTGCACCTGTCTATGAACAGTATATCTGAAAAATGAAAAGTTGGTTAAATACTAAGGATGCAACACGAAAAATACGACAGTTTGCAAGAAAATTCCCAGCCCAAACTACCTAACACATAGAACATTTCTCGAAAATGTTCATATTCTCAAAAATAGTTGCAACGATTTTTATAAAAACGCCAATGTTTAAGATATTTCCATGATAAATGAAATATATTTCTAGAGTTTTCTAGAAGGGCGGCGCCGTGATCGAGCGGTTAGAGCGCTCGCCTACCACCTAGGCGGCCCGGGTTCAATCCCAGGGACCCGCATGTGGTATTCGCTGTGGACGAAGTGGCGTCTGGGAGGGTTTTCTCCGGGTGCTCCGGTTTCCGCCACCACTCATTCCACCAAATGCTCCATCATCACCTTTCCAATCATCAATTTCACCTGCACTTCATATTATCCTCTTCCTCACTATCATACCCGATGCTTGGCTGACCACCCGCTTCCAGGTCTTCACACTGTTGAAGAGCTTCCTCTGCTCCTCAACAGGTGTGTGACCCTAGGCACTGGCTTGTAAGTCCTAGGGGTTGTAAGTCCAACATAAGGGAAGGGTAATCAGGAAAAAGAAAGAAGAATTTGCTAGAAATAATCTGTGAAGTCTTCATTCTGAATAACTGTTGCATAAGTTGTAAACCGTAAGAGACAAAGTTTTACAGCACACAAAATGTAGATCTCGTTAAAGTACACAATTTATGTAAATATTCCTTGTTATTTGTTTGTATTTAACCTTTCTTAGATGGGAAGTCATTATGCACCTCTTCTTTGTTTCTTTTTCTGATCATACAAAGAGAACGGAATTTCAAAGCCATCACATTGTGACCAGCTCTTAAGCGATTTGACTATCGCTTAAAGCTTACAAGGAAATACGTAGTAAGACAATTTCTGCAAGTGTACATCTCGATCAACATGAAGTAGGTTGAAGAATATGCGTTTCTAAAACTGTTGTGTACAAGAGTGAGTAGACCAAGTCGTGTAAATGCAAAACAAACTCTGTTCAGTTATAACACGAAGCTTTGTATGAATGGTTTGCAGAGTACTGCATAATAGTTACACTAATTTGAATATAACACGATCAAACTTTTACATGATGTGTTTAACATAAGGTCAGCTGAAGTGCTTGAAAGTTGTAGAGTAGCCTATACTCAGGCCCGAATTTAGGACCTCTGACGCCCTTGGGGAAAAAAAAAAAAAAAAAAAAAAAAAAAAAACCTGGAACATCTTAATAGAAAGAACTTACACTAAAGAGGCATCAGCCCCTATTAGATGTCAAAACATATACTGTTTAAATAACAAGAGGCTTCCTCCTTGCCCTGTCATTTGCAAACAAGTTTATGAGTTCGTTATAGTCCATTTTCACTGGTAAGTCAGATTCAATTGCAACAACACCAAGATAACTAAGACGATCCTTCACTTGTGATGTTCTTATTTATGCGTCTTAGAGCAGAAAATGATTTCTCAGTTGAGCAGTTGGAAGCAGGAGTGCTCAAGTATATTTGTAGAGCTATGTTTAAGTTTGGGTAAACATTACCCTACAGCTGTGTAGGAGAGTGCGTCGCATTTTCATTCTTTTCTATGTAGCTTTTGAAGTGGAAGCATTCAAGTACAAATGATGAATCTTCAAGATCCGAACTGTAGACTTTCTGAAGTCTGGATGATGCTTCCAGAATTTCAAGTGGACTAAGCATCTTCAGATTTGTCAAAAACATAAATGGTTCACCGAATTCCTTGTAGGAAGACACTCTGTTGTCCAGTTCTTCAATCAATTTATCCAGAATCAAAAGGAACTTGATGTTTCATGTCTATGCTTTTTTTTTTTTGGTGCAGCTTTCCAGTAATGTTGCCGCCCCCTAAAATGTGCCGCCCTGGGCAGTTGCCCGGTTTGCCCTTACGTAAATACGGCCCTGTCTATACTATTTGCTAGATTCCTAACCAGAGTGCTAAGTTTTAACCAAGGCTGGAAAACAGATTTTTGACAAACTGCATATCTAGACACGTTGTAGATCCCACAGGTGCCATCTGTATATTTTATACTGTAGGTATACGACCGTGCTGTTGATTCACGAGCAAACCCAACTCTAGAGTGTCCATATAAAATAGGGTTTTTTCCAAAAGCCATTCGTTTACCCCGGAGCGTGGCCCATTGGCACCCTTAGCGCCGCCAGGTGTAATGATCTCACATTAGTGCTACGCCGTGCTTTGATTAAAATTCCTGTCTCTCGTGTATTTACTGTGTTCCTGTCTGTGAGGCACGTAATTGCACTTATTACGACTCCCCAGTCTACCAGTTTGTAAGACACATTTGAAAGCTTTCCATTGAAAAGTAACCCCGCTGTTATACAGCTAGCATGTTACCTTATCTTGTTCCATTCTCGTTAAGGCACAGTTGGAGTTTGTTGGGGTTAAGAAGATTCTCTTTCATCCTTCATTTGCTCAAACACTTATCATTTCTCTGACATTTATTTATGCTAGGTGTAAGGATGTTAGGAGTACACGTGCGGATTTTATGATAATTGGTACAGTCGCAACTGCGCCACGAAATGAACATCTGTCGTATAGACTATCCGTTTTGCTTCACACCTCAATGCGTGACCAACAGGAGTGAGAGTGATAGGTCATTGCAACTCAGTTCCAGTA
Source organism: Tenodera sinensis (assembly GCA_030765045.1). Classification (NCBI taxonomy): domain Eukaryota; kingdom Metazoa; phylum Arthropoda; class Insecta; order Mantodea; family Mantidae; genus Tenodera; species Tenodera sinensis. Next base: position 294,808,727 of record CM060962.1, on the reverse strand, counting down.
AAGCATTGGTTATCGGGATACCGGCCTACTCTGCGTCACTACATGCTTACTTGGCGGTACTAACCAACCTGAAAGTATAGTACTCTTAATAAGTAAGATTATAAGTTCGCAATTGAAGCAAATATTTATGTGATATATAAGTACGTGTATCCCTGAACTGCATAACTTAAACGAAACGGCAGATGAAAAGAAAATATACAATTTATCTAAAAGTTTGGCATTTTTACTTTCTCTTTCATTTAATTAAGTAGAGAGTATTCCATTCTACCCAAAAGTACGATGCCGAAATTTCACTGGAAATACAGATTTTGAGCTCCCCTGAAACCAGGAAAGAAATTTTTAGAACAAGAACATGTTCCGCGTGTGTATGTGTCTGTCTAAAATTAAATTGAGTTTTTATTTATGACGGTCTTTAACAACTACGGTTCTCAGAATCCCATCCTAGGGTAGGCGTGCAAGACTACTTAATTTCACTTAGAGGTCTCTTTGTTAACTTTAAAGTTCTTTTACGTATTGGAACCAACGACACGGAATCACCGACTTTACTTCCCTTCCAAAGGAAACCATGCTAAGTTTTTTTCCCCCGAAAAACTTCATTGACCTCCACCGGGTTCCTCCAAAGGAAACTATGCTAAGGATTTTCCCCCCGAAAAAATTCATTGACCTCCACCGGGTTTCAACCATTGGCCTCGGGAACCAAAGGCTAGCATTTACCCCTAGACCACGAAGGACAACGTGTGAGTGTGAGTGAGTGAGTGAATCTGTGAGTGAGTGAATCTGTGAGTGAGTGAGTGGGTGAGTGTGTGAGTGAGTGGGCGAGTGGGTGAGTGTGTGAGTGAGTGAGAGAGTGAGTGAGTGGATGAGTGGGTGAGTGGGTGAGTGAGTGAGTGAGTGGGCGAGTGGGTGAGTGAGTGAGAGAGTGAGTGGGCGAGTGGGTGAGTGAGTGAGTGAGTGAGTGAGAGAGTGAGTGAGTGGATGAGTGGGTGAGTGAGTGAGTGAGTGGGTGAGTGAGTGAGTGAGTGAGTGGGCGAGTGGGCGAGTGGGCGAGTGGGTGAGTGGGTGAGTGAGTGTGTGAGTGAGTGATTGAGTGAGAGACTGAGTGAGTGGGCGAGTGGGTGAGTGAGTGAGTGTGTGAGTGATTGAGTGAGAGAGTGAGTGGGTGAGTGAGTGGGCGAGTGGGTGAGTGAGTGTGTGAGTGAGTGATTGAGTGAGAGAGTGAGTGAGTGAGTGGGCGAGTGGGTGGGTGAGTGAGTGAGTGAGAGAGTGAGTGAGTGGATGAGTGGGTGAGTGAGTGAGTGGGCGAGTGGGTGAGTGAGTGTGAGTGAGTGATTGAGTGAGAGAGTGAGTGAGTGGGCGAGTGGGTGAGTGAGTGAGTGTGTGAGTGATTGAGTGAGTGAGTGGATGAGTGAGTGAGTGAGTGGGCGAGTGGGTGAGTGAGTGTGTGAGTGAGTGATTGAGTGAGAGAGTGAGTGGGCGAGTGAGTGAGTGAGTGAGTGAGTGTGTGAGTGATTGAGTGAGAGAGTGAGTGGATGAGTGGGTGAGTGAGTGAGTGGGCGAGTGGGTGAGTGAGTGTGTGAGTGAGTGATTGAGAGAGTGAGTGAGTGAGTGAGTGAGTGGGCGAGTGGGTGAGTGAGTGAGTGGGCGAGTGGGTGAGTGAGTGTGTGAGTGAGAGAGTGAGTAGGAGAGTGAGTGAGAGAGTGAGTGAGTAGGAGAGTGAGTGAGTAGGAGAGTGAGTGAGTGGGCGAGTGGGTGAGTGAGTGGGCGAGTGGGTGAGTGAGTGGGCGAGTGGGTGAGCGAGTGAGTGTGTGAGTGAGTGTGTGAGTGAGTGAGAGAGTGAGTGAGTAGGAGAGAGAGTGAGTGAGTGAGTGAGTGAGTGAGTGAGTGAGTGAGTGAGTGAGTGAGTGAGAGAGTGAGTGAGTAGGAGAGTGAGTGAATGGGCGAGTGGGTGAGTGTGTGAGTGAGTGAGTGAGTGAGTGAATGAGTGAGTGAGTGAGTGAGTGAATGAGTGAGTGAGAGAGTGAATGAGTGTGTATGTGAGTGAGTGAGTGAGTGACTGACTGACTGAGAGAGAGTGTGTGTGCGCGCGCGCTTGTGTTTGTGTGTGAAAGTCATAACTCATAAGTGAAAAGCTGTTAAATACAAAACTTGGTATTTAAGTTCAGCATCTTCTAGGAATGCGACTTTAACTTCAAGAAAATCCTCCAACCTCAGACTACGCTTCACAAGCAACATCTTCTAAAAGCTTTTATTTTTTCAAAAATAGTTAAGACTTTGATTAAAATATCACATGTTAAAGATATTTAAATGAAAAATAAAATGCATATCTTAATTTTTCTAGAAATAGCCTCTGAAGTCCTCTTCATTCTCTACGACTTTTGCATAACTGGTAAACAGTAAGAGATAGATAAAATCTTAGTATAAAACAATTTTACATGTTCTCGAAGCATACAATTTGTGTAAAACACGTTTTTCCGAGATATTGCGTAATATTGGTTTGATGTTCCAAATACGTAAACTTTTATCAAATGGGAAGTCATTATTCATTCTTTTTCTCTCTTGGCCGTTCAAAGAGAATGAAATTTCAAAGCCATCAAATATCGACCAGCTCTTAAAAGATTTTACTATCGCTTAATTCTGCTGCCTTCCCCTATCCGCATTGTAACTACAACTAAATATGTATTTCGACAAATGTTTATCTGAATTAACGTGAAGTAGATAGAATAATGAGCTTTTGTAAGAATAGTTTGTTGAAGAATGGGTGGAGAAAGTCGTGTGAATGTAGCATATATACTTTGGAGTACCGGAGTAAATATTAACCCGCCTTTTAGGAGAAATTAGTATTGCTGTTAAGTATATCTTCTGTGTGCTCTAGTTAAATGTTTTCTTTCCTTACAAATACATGCAACTTTATTTTGAACAGTTTTTATATGAATGACATTTTTTGCTATAAATTGCCCATTTTGTTAGAAATTACTCAGAAAAGTTAAACTTAATTTTAGGCTGATAATATCAAGCCCTAAATGTTCCTATTGATTTATTTTGAAGGTAATAAGATAGTTTCTGATCTTTTAAAATACATCATTGCTAAAAAATTGTGATCAAAATATAGTATAATTAAGAAATTAGTCCTATCTTCCTTACTTAAAAACCTTATTGAAGAAAAGGTACATCACTGAATTCAGAAGGCATTCGTCTTTATCCCGTAAGAATTGGGTTATCTTAAACTGCTTCTGAGATAATGGGCGACAAGTTTAACAGATAAGTTTAACATTGGTGACACTTTAAACCAGGCATGGCGTTGGAGGGGAAGAGGTCCCCGCCATATAGCCTACAGTATTGTCCACGAGCTTTAGTTGGCACTTTTTCTGCTGTCCTTGTCCAGCACGAGCTATCTTTCCTTTAAATGGTCGTCCCTTTTAAAACCCTATTGTATTCCCGAATTACTTGCTGTGGTATGAGGATAAGTAACCATCAGCGGTGTTGCAACTCTTGCAAGTGAAATATCCGTTGCCAACTGTTGCAAAGATACATGTTTTCAGAGTTTGAAAATGTTGCGATTATTTTAAACATGGTTCTGGGAATTATGCTAGTGTCTGTGTTAGTTCTAGGAGGCATGGAAGGAAGAGAAAGGTTATAAGGTCAACTGATTCGGAAATTGTGGTCAACGTCCATACGTTTTTTTTTTTTTTTTTTTTTTTTTTTTTTTTTTTTTTCTCTCCCTCTCCAGACGAATGTAAGACCGTAAAATGCGTAAAGCCAGCTATGTGTGTGCCGAGCATATAACCGCTGTATTTCATCTCGTACTGTCAAAAGAATATTCAAGGAACAAAAAAGAGAGCAAGGAAGCCGTAGTTTCATGGAGACTTCTGGTTAAAAATGTCCAGATAGAAAACCCACAAAAACGATAGACTGTGTCGCTGCAATAAGGTATTTTATTTAGTATCCTATTGGACTGATTTTCCGTCCAGCTAAGAATACATATTTTACAAGAAAAAAGCGTTAGGGAGTTTACGAAAAGTACTGCATAAATGATAACTAAATTTGTAAAGGACTCACATAGAGGGAAACTTCTGATGAAACGGTCAAGCGTTGTTGCAAAAACATTGGCGTTTACAAGAAAAATGAAAGCGGTAAGAGATTCCGGTGCCAATATTATTTACTTAGTTGAAACATGGATCAATATAAATCATACGAAAAAGTGAAGAGCGACTTTGATTTTCCACTACGCACCCCAATAAGCAAAGGACGGCATTTCATAATCTTACACGCTGGGCGTTTGTCTGCTTTCATTCCTAAAGCTCTCCTCAGTTTTAAATCAAAATCGAGCGAAGACAATCACGAAGAAATGAATAGTGAAACATTTAAACTCTGGCTTATTAATCAGTTGTTACCTGATGTTCCCCTAATAGTGCTATAGTTATTGATAACGCACCTATCATTCCACACAATTCAACAAGGCTCCGATATCATCATCAGTTAAATTGATACTGTAATTATGGCTCTCTAACAATAATAGTTCCTTTGGATAATTTACAAATATATCGCTTAATATACTTAAACAAATATTTCATTAAAAACCTTAGAATACTATAAGAAATAATACTAAATAAACAAATAAAAACACCGGAAAGACACTATGCAAATTACTGTTTAACAACCAAAATACCAAGGAAGAAAACCAAGAGAAGAAAACCAAGAGAAGAAAACCATGTGAATGTACGAGTCGTATGTTACATTTCTATTTCGACAATATAGAAAAGTATATGACTTTTTAGAAGAGCGAAATACATGTGAATATGTTACGTGAAGGAAAAGTAAGCAGAGAAAACCCTGTGAATGTAATACATTGCATTTCTATTTCAGTCAGATAAAATTGTATGAACTGTTTTTGAAGGGTAAGTAGAGAAGCAACACGTGAATGTGTTACGTAAAAGAAAAGTGATTAGAGAGAATCATGTGAATGTAATACGTTGCATTCCTATTTCGACAATACAGGGAAATGTATGAATTGTTTGCAGAAGAGCAAGAAGATAAATAGATGTGAATGTGTTACGTAAAAGGAAAGTGAGTTAAGAAAACCATGTGAATGTAATATGTTGCATTTGTATTCCAATCATAGACAAAATTGTGTGAATTGTATGTTGAAGAGCGAGTAAAGAAGAACATGTGAACGTGTTACATAAAAGAAGAGAAGAGAAAACCGCGTGAATGTAATACGATGCATTTTTATTTCAAATATATAGAAATTATATGTGTTGTTTGTAGAAGTGGGAGTAGAGAGAGAAATGTGGTCGTGTTTCGTAAAAGAAAAGTGAGTAGAGAAAACCGTGTGAGTGTTACACGTTGCATTTCTATTTCAATCATAGATAATTGCATGGATTGTATGTTGAAGGGCAAGTAGAGAAGGACATGTGAATGTGTTACGTAAAAGTAAAGCACGTAAAGAAGACCATGTGAATGTAGCACGTTACATGGCTAAATGGATAGCATAAAAACCTTGTCTATGAAAAAACATTTAGATTTGTCAATTTCCATCGCATTCGGATGAATGACATAGCAACCCATAAGGGATAAACAAACACTCATATATATATATATATATATATATATATATATATATATATATATATATACATACATACCAGGTGGCCCACCAGAGCCGGCCACACCGTAAGTAGATAACCCTTCGTGCGTTAAAAGAGTTGCAGAGGTTCACGGCGGAAGAGAGGACAGTGGCGTTGCTACTTCTTAGCGGGTGAGGTGAGAGGCAATTGAACCAGCATGTGTACTTCGTGATAATAGACAATAACTGTATAAACAACTGGGAAAGTCTCATTCTACGTACAGGATCTTTATTTTCCAGGGAATTAACTCACTCCTGTACATGCTACTATTGTCTAACATTGAACTATTGTCTAATGAAAGGACAGCTTAGAAAGAAAGAGATCGTGAGTACTTCTTTCTTTTTCTAACAAGCAAGGCCAAGATAAAGCTCGTGGACTATAATACCTGGTGGCATAGCTTCCAGGTGTCAAAGAGTAGTCGAGGAAGCGTTGCTTACGTCACCTAACAATAGAGCATCAGTGAGATGCTGGCTATCACATGTATTAAATGAAATGTCTTTAGTCCTAAAAATTGGTTTGATTTGAAACTTATGCAATTTTGCCTGTGTTTTGTCGATATCGGGTTCAATTATTGTAGATGCATTCAATCTCAGAGTTGAATTTAAATTATAGTCACTAATTCTAGAACTGTTTTTGTTTTCAGCATTGTTCGTAAGTGAAAAAAAAAAAAAAATAAATAAATAAATAAAAAAAATAAACATAAACTTCTCAAACACGTGGCTCCAAACTTTGCTATACGCTCACAGACGTATTTGCTATACCTACGCAAATTCAAGAATGATTCTTTATTTAACATTTTATAACATTAATTTCCCACATTTGACAGTTTCGTAGAACGTTGTTCTGCGATTTTATATCTGAGATTTTTATGTGATTAGTAAAGGCTGGAGGGATGTGTGCTCACATGCGATACAGGTTAGATGGACGCAGAGTATGAATGACGTCAGAAGCATAGCGCGGCCATCCAATGTGCAAACAACTGCCACTAGAAGCAAGAGTCGAAAACAACGTAACACAGTACTCTGCAAACTAGTGAAGCAAGTGTATACAGACACAAGGTCAAGGTGTAGTATAACGTGACTGTTTTGTTTCTTCTCGCAGTGAGCTAGAGACGTGGAGTGATAGTGTTCATATGATGCTTGTAGGTTGTGCTGCAGTGAGGCGGTGTTCATAGTCAGGCTGTACCTACCTGCAGTTGTTTACATGCGCGAGCGATAACAGTAAAGTCTATGTGCAGTATACCTATGGAAAAACGCACACACCTCCGGCCTTTAGTGATCAGGATAGGAAATTGATAGAAAATGAATTACTGTTCCTCCCACGAATAATAAAAAGGTGTACCGCGGCTTGCTGTCATGCTTCTCTGACCGAGTTAGCTTTGCTTACATGCAGGATGAAGGGCTTGTCGCTCGGAGCAACTTGGTGCCAACACCAGGTGGGTGGGATGGTGTGGACTCTCACTCGGTAACACTCAATGTCATCCCTGCCTGAGGCAATAGTTAAATCCTTTAAAAGAGGGCCGCTATTAAATGACTTGGAGACTCTGTTCTCTTCACCTGATGTAGAGGGAAAAAAGAACAAGATATAGCGACTGAACAGTAGAAGAATTTATTAGTACTTGCCAATTGAAGGCAATTTCAAACTCAGTTTATTTATTTCTGGAGCTCGGTATCGTACTATTCCTCCACGATATGAGTGTATTCGGAGGTAAGAGGAAGTAAACAGTTACGGAACAGGTGGGTGGGGTATCAGAAGTACTGTCAGGTAAAGAAAACGTCCAAAGTTCCGAGTTGCATTCACAGTCTTCATTGTGCAACTGAATGTTCCCATTATTCCCTTGTCCATCATTATCATTCCCACTGATAGTCAGCATTGATTACGTTATACCCTGTCGAATAAAACCGTGGCGCACTCCTCCATGTTAAGTCATATCGTGGCTGACTAGTACATGCCGTTTGTAGGTCAGTATGCTTAGATTCATTCATCCATCATTCTATTGACTTCTTTTCCACAATACAGTAGAATTCTTCCTTGCTTGTATATAGACCAAGGGAATTAAGTACAGCAGACACGGAACATTACACACGGAATGAACTGATGACATGCGAGGTAGAATCTGCTTCTGGTAATGCGGCTCAGAGGGTTTACCAGGGCGGGTTCCTCACCACAGTTTATATAACAGCATTCATCGCAGTATGTGAACTGCGTGCATAACACAGACGTGCATAGGGAAAGGATGGGGGCGTTCTGACAAAATCCTGAGATGGAGGAAGCAGTGCCGTGGTGTGCAGAGGATAAACCTTCGGTAATATAGTCACGGACTGCGGATTATTCATTCCACGATCTGAACAACTCCACTGGAAACCTGTTGCATCATATAATCTTGAAAATGTCCACGCTACTATGCCAAGTGACTAGCCATTTGACCCCAGTTTTGTGATTAATATTTGAACCAACTGCCACTCCAATAATACTTTCGAAACCGTGTATTATTCATTGATGAATCATGTTTCCTAGGTGTGGGTTTCTGTAATTGTAATTCTGGGCTTTCGAAAACCCCTATGCTATGTTTAAATATGTCGTCACACCAAATAAGATTTGGTGTCAATATTTGGACACTTCATTGTGAGGCCATATCTTTTGACTTGACGATTCAACGCCAATTCTTACATGGTAATTCTTCAAGAAGTTTCACCTCGACTACTGCACACACTTACTCCAGCAAGGAATGTGGCTTCAACATGACGGGGAATAAATTACCTACCCATTTGGTAGCTACATTCGACGTTCACTGGATGGGTTCGTTACCTTATCTGACCTGACCAGATTTACTTTTATGGAGCGGCATGGTGTATATGATTTAGAACTCCTATTGTCTCAGAAGATGATCCTGTAGCACGCAGCAGTTGAAATTAAGGAAATGCCTGCCAGACTTGAAAGGGTACGACAAAGGCTTGTCTGACAGTTGAAGGAAATATGCTTCAACACCTATTACGATGAAGATACAGTGAAATACTGGATCCATAATCCTCAGTGAACAATGAAATTACTGGTTTTCTTTTATTTTGGTATGGTTTTTACATAGCACTTACAAATACATAGTAAGTTTACAAGATATTGCATTCCACCCAAAAATTTGACACCTAGCGACATTTGACCAACAATATGCGTCTTCACATGCACTGAATCCGAAAGCAGCATTTTTAGATAAAAACAAACAAAATGTCAGTTAAATACCAACTTCGTATTTAAGTTCTGCATCTTTTAAGGAAGGGACACGAAGATTTTTAAAAAAAAATCCCAGCCAAAACTACCCTGTGATGCAAAATATTTAAAAAATTCTTGTTTTCTCAAAAAGGGCTCTAACAATTCTGATTAAATTACCACTTGTTTAATGTATTTTCATGACGAATGAATCGCAGATCCTGAATTTTTTTAGGAACAGCTTCAGAAGCCTTCTTCACTTGAATTACTTTAGCATCACTGGTAAGCCGTAACAGATAGACAGAATTTACGACACAAAAATACAAATCTTGTTAAAGCACACAATTTATTTCAAATAATTTTTTGTGGAGTTAGCCTTTTCGAAACATTCGCTGATTGCTTTAAATGCTCCAATACGTGCACGTTTCTTAAATGAGAAGTAGTCTTTTTTTTCCACTGGCCATATAAAGAGATCAGAATTTTAAAGTCATCATATAGCGAGCAGCTCTTAAAATATTTGTCTATCGTTTAAACCTATTGTATTCTCCTGTTCCCATTGCACCTACATGAAAATAAAACCATTTCCATATATATTTTTCTCGGTTAAGCTGAAATAGATAGAAGAACATGATTTTATAAGATCAGTTAGTTGAAGAATGGGTAGGAAAAGTCTAACATCAATGATTTCTGTATTCCTTGTTCACATGTCTGTCCATCAGCTCACATTCCTTGGCACGAGTGCAATGAGCTCTTGTGTCAGTCAATAATTATATGTAGTTATACAGTGATATCTGAAGCTGGAGTTGTGTTTCTGATTGCGCGTCTATTATCAGCAATCAGAAGCAGATTGCAGTTTCAGCTAAAACTGTGTAACTATAATTATTTACTGATGTACTGACTTGTTACATTCCTGTCAGGGACCATGAGCTGATGGACAGACAATACGTGTAGGATCGACTGATTTAATTATATAAACAACTGGTTAGGAGAGCTCATTCTAAATCGAATTAATAAATCAATTTCTGATGTTTCTAGAGCAGGAGAATGGACTATGAAATGAAGCATCACACACAGTCTAGAACTATTTGCTGCGCCATATGACTTGCTCTAATCATTCTTATACACACTATTTTTACAAATGCTTATTTTCTACTTGTTTGTTAATTGAGATAAACATTTGTAGACATTCCTTTATCACGTATTTCCTTATGCATACAAGGGAAATAGGGAAATACAATAGGCTTAAGCTGTAGTCAAATCTTTATGAGCTGGTCGCTATGCGACGGCTTTGCAAATTACGTTCTCCTTGTGCCACCATTGTGATTTGATATGCAACGGACGTATTTGAACCACGCAGAAGAATAGTTTAATGATTATTAATATGAGAGCTCAAGAAGAGAAAAGATTTTGTAAGTTTAGAATTAAATTTAACTGGGAGAGGCTGTGAATGTAGATTATATATTCTCCGCGAAATAAGACGTATCCAAGGAAATTGTTACAGTTCGCAAGAATAATATTAACCCTGCAAAGAGAGCGGAATCTCAAAGCTTTGAAAGATTTGACTATCGCTCAAAGCCTACTGTATTCCCATATTCCCCTTGTACCTACAAGGAAATAAGCAATAAGATAATTTCTGCAAATGTTTATCTCATATAGATATAGATATAGGAGCAAGATATCTCATAAGATGTAGGAACAAGAGTTTGTAAGAATGGTTAGTACAAGAGTAGAGAAAGTCACGTGAGTGCAACACACCAGTTTTATCTTAGCTGTACAAAGAGAGTAAAATTTCAAAGCCTTCATATAGCGACCTGCTTTAAAAGATGTGACTATCACTCAAAGCCTACTATGCCATGAAAAGGCATTTGATTTTCAGGATACTGCTATAAGAACTTGGTAATTATACTTAATACTTGGTGACATATATACACATTTCTTGTTCGCTTAAGTTAAGAAGATACAGACTAGTTTATGGAAACACTAGCAAGGAGATTTTGATACCAAGGAATAATTAATTACGAATTATTGAAACACATACATTGTGAGGATTTCGAAATGGCGATACATACGTTGACAGCATGTTTTCTAACCTTATTTTTATGAAACAATAGACGTAATTGGCATTGACAGGCAACAAAAGAGGGGCGTAATTCTTGAACCTACAATCCACTTTGAAAAAATGTAGACCAAGTTAAGGAGGTTGATAAGGGAAAAAACTACATGTTGTGCCTTGCATTTCTTATTTAAGAGACAAATAGAAAATTTCAAATTAGGAAATGATGGTCGACTCATTGGTGCTCGTAGACTAATTACTAAACTTACTGTTAATTTGTTCCAACATTTTGAATTGCAATTAAGTGTTTTAGAAGATATTGGTTTACAAATTATATTCATGGTTCTTGGTACATTTTACACAATCATCTGTATACAACAGTAAATTAAATAAATAATCCTAAGATGGCTAGCTATCCTATTTCAAAATTTTATAATAATTTTGTACATTATGATACATTATAACATTATACCATTTTCACCCTTTATCATTCATATTCAAAATTATCTCCTTCTACAGATCTATTAGCAGCCGTGTTTTTAGACAACCCTAAAATTAAACAGCTGTCCAACTACTGGACTTTCTCCCATTTTCCCCTTGCACCTACAAGAATATTAGTAACAGTTTCTGCAAATGTTTATCTCAACTGACATACAGAAGATAGAGGAATAGGTGTTGGTAGGAATAGTTAGTGCAAGAGTAGAGAAAGTCATGTGAGTGCAACACATCAGATGTTTTCTTACTGTAAGCACGTAGTAGAGAAAATAATATAAGTTTAATAACCTACCAGCCTAGCATAATTACTTTTGATATGAATGTTATAAGTTATATGTTTAACAGACACTTGAGAAAGTCTGAGAAAGTCGAGTGGACCTATCACAGGAGATATTTTAGATATATTTATATCCCATATATATATGGGATTCACGCCTTCCTAGGTTTTACTTTTGGCATATCATGATAACGTGCCAAATTCCATTACTGTTAATTAATATTAACACATTAGCGCCCATTAGCGAGTACCATTTGGTATCAGTGTGTCTGAAGTGTATTCAGAAGCCTGCATTGTTGTGCGGCATGTTGTAAACGATTGTCATTTTGTTCACTCTGTTGGAGCACACTCTGACGCTCTGTTTATGCTTCTAACAACTGGAGTGCTTTTACAGCATTGCCAAGTGGCACAACTACACTGTCAGAGGATGAAATATAAAGCTCTAAAATCGTTTACAAATTTTCCATATAAAAGTAGTTTAGGGTAGAGAACTTTTCTTCAAAATGTCGCATCCTTAAAAGATATTAAACTTAAATACCAACTTTGGTTTTTAACCAACTTTTCGTTTTTGAGTTATGCTATTCACATACACACACGGACGTTTTTGTAAATATGATTTTTTTTTTTTTTTTGGATTCAGGGGGCCTCAAAACATATTTCCGGTGAAATCTGGACATCGAGTTGTTGGGTGAAATACAATACTTCCCCTAATTACTAAGTATTAGCGGAAGAAAAAAGTTACCTTTAGAAAAAAGGGCTTTGTTTGGGTTTGTGTGTGTGTGTGTGTGCGTGCGTGCGTGGGCTTGTGTGTGTGTGTGTGTGTGTGTGCGTGCGTGCGTCTGTGTATGTGTGTGTGCGTGCGTCTGTGTGGGTTTGTGTGTGTGTGTGTGTGTGTGTGTGAGAGAGAGAGAGAGAGAGAGAGAGAGAGAGAGAGAGAGAGAGAGAGAGAGAGAGAGAGAGAGAGCATAGCTCAAAAGCGAACATTTGGCTAATACCAATATTGGTGAGAGGCGGAATCGTACTGAGTACGAATCAGCTGGGGAATTTAATGTTGTACTGGCAAGTGGGCCATGGTAGCTTATTGTTAAAGCAGCCACTCGATAAGCGGAAGACCCGTGGTTCAAATCCCGTCTATGGCACTGAATTTTTCAGTCCTCATTCCACCTCTTAAACATTGCCCACACACGGCTTGTGTGTTTAAAAACACCAGCAGTAAGCTTGTTGGCATAAATAAATAATAATTACCAATGTTGGGTTAAGTTATGCATTTTTAAGGATGCTTTACGAAGATATTTAAGCAAATTCCCCTCTCGAAACCGTTTTGATGTTCTCAAAAACAGCTGTAACGATTTTGCCGCAGATACTATATGGATAAGATAGTTTCATGACAAATGAAGTGCATAAGTTAATCTTTTCTTTTCGCTTTTTTTGGGTGGGGGAGAGAATTGCTTCTGAAGTTTTCCTCATTCTTGATGATTTTTGCATAACTGGCACACAACTTATGTCAATTAAATTGTCTGTGGAACTAACCATTTATAGATAATCTTGCTATTGATTTATTTTCAAACAGGTTGTTATTCGTTCTACTTTCTCTACAACCTACATACTGAGTAGAACATTTCACCCATAAACTCGATAACTAGTCATGCAAAAAGTGCACAATTTCAAAATTATCACATAGCTTTAAAAATTATTAGTTTTAAATCATTAAATGGCGATGAGCTATTGGAACATTTGGCTGCTGTTTAAGCAACTGTGGAACTTTGGAAAACCCACAATTTATTGCAATGAAAAGGCAATAAATTGTGGGTTTTCTAAATTTAATTTACACAAAAGCCGTTGAATCTATTGAAATACGGCAAAGGAAAAGTTGTTTATTCAATTTTCTATGAATATAGCGATAAATCAAGAACCTTCAGTCAATAATAATTCAGCCAGGTGATGATACATTTTTTTGATAAAAATATTTTTTCTAGAAAACTATAAACTTTTCAACATTTTAGTATTAGACTTTATTGTTATTCACAACATGACAAATTTGCTGTTAAAGTCTGGTGGATCATTTTACATCCACTCTGTATAAATGTTTGGTTTTGGTTATTTGCGTTATTGGTATTTGTTAATATCAAACCAACATTTACTTTGCCCTAATGCATGATGCCTAGCTTACAGCTCCTTGTTAATGTATTCACTGGTAAAAATAATGTAAGATAAAAGCGAAGAAGTTAGTACTTTGCCTTAGCCTTTTATTTTTCTATCTTGCAAATGTTTCATCAATGGCAAACCTGAATCCATAATATAATTTACTAATTTACTTTTGTCTTATATCATGATGATTTGTTTGTGTTATTTCTTAATTTAATATCTATTCAATTTTAGGATGTACAAACGGTTAAATAGTAATAGGTGTAACACAATACTTACACATATTGCTTATTAAGAAACGTGTGCGCGTAAACGCATCTCCTGTCTTACCGGTAGAGTTGGCTGGCACACTGCCAGCGTTTATGCCAGACTGAAGCTGTTCTTAAGTGATTAATGACACAGTCCCTCATTGCAGGGGATGAGAGGCATGCTCCGCCCATGTCCAGGGTTTGGAGTGTTGTAAGATATTGCATTACAAATTATATAATTTTAGATAAATGTCTAGAGTCGGAGAAAAGGTTATTTAGGATTTTAAAGCTGAACGTGTAGTTCTGAATGTATAAAGGCAGATACAAATGTGGAGATATCTCAAGTGCCACTACATGGGTGGTCAAATTAAACAACTTACTTAGTTTAGCTTTTAAGACGGTTGGCTGCAATCATGAGCCCATTACGTTCACAGTCAGAGGCTTTTACTCCCAAAGGATTCTTCCCCAAGCTTTTCTTTCATTCACGCCGCTTGCCTCAGTGGAAGTCCGCTGCACGTTTAAATAAATAAAACACTGCAATCCCCGCTATACCTTACATTTCCCAATTGGCTGTTCTGAAATGAGAGAAGGGAGAAACGCTCTTTCGCTATCCTTTTGAAGGCTGGGCAAAATGAACACTGCGATTAAAAAGCCAGAGGGCGAACTTTTCTCGTACAATCCTGCTCAGGATGCCGGAAATACTACATCACAGAGTTCAATGAAAACGTAATCTTTACATGTACACATACAATAGTAAATAGCCAGCATTCATTGTTTGATTCCATTTAACTACCTGCTTAAAGAATCAAATCTGCTACAGCCACGTCAGTTTCTTTCTCTGCCCATTGCAATTTCGCATACGTATAGTCCGTTTTGTAATTTTACTGATATCACAGATGTTCACAGCAGTAAATGACCGCGCCGTAGCCGAGTGGTTAGACCATTCGCCTCTCACCAAAGCGGCCCGGGTTCGATCCCAGGCAACCGCATCTGGGATTGGTGGTGGACAAGGCGACGCTGGGGCGAGTTTCCTCCGGGTTCTCCGGTTTCCCCCGGTCATCTAATTCCACCGGTGCTCCATCTTCATTCCATGTATCATCAGTGTCACCGCCTGTGGTGCCGCAGATATCAAAAGCGGACATTAACCACTACCAAGAAAAAATATAGTAGTAAATAGAACCAGTTTCTATCACGTGATTTACTCCATCTGGGGACGATATTTTTATGTTTGTGATTGACTAAAGTTAGATTTGAATCTATTCCTTCTGAATGGATGCGACCACATTTCTATAAAGGCTAGATATGAAAAAAATGATTGATAAAAACTGTGCATACACATAAGTCCTAGATTTTTCCAGCAGAAGCTTCAGTATATATTTTAAAATTGATATGTCATACAAAATTCAATGAATTAAAGATGACTTCACGGATTATCCACAATATTATTACCTTCCTAACAGCAATATAAACATAATGTGTTTTAATCAAAGTTATTAGATCTTAATCTAGATAAACTTTCATTACACACTCACATATTTCCTTGTACATATAAGGAGAATACAGCAGTCTAAAACGATATTCAGATAGTGTTTGAAAATTCTAACTAATATCAAGGAATAGCACGCAGATGGCTAACACCACAAAAAAAAAAAAAAAAAATCACTGGAGTATACTTTAACGAGATCCAAATTTGTTGTATGGTAATATTTACTCTGTCTCTTTCAGTTTACCAGTTACGTAAAAGTCATTCACAACGAAAAGGTATATTCCCAGAAAATCCATTTCATTTGAGATGCAAATACCTTAAGCCTATGGTATTTTAATCAAAATCGTTAGAACAATTTTTTGATGAAATCAAAATGTTGAAAAAAATACTCTATGGAAAGCGTAGTTAGGTTGGGGTTTTTCTTGAAAATCTTCCTGCCTCATTCTTGGGCGATACTGAGTTTAAATAACTAGTTTGGTATTTAACCGACCTTTCGTTTTTGAGTTATGCCTTACACACGCACGCACCCACCCACGCACGCACGCACGCACGTACACACACACACACACACACACACATACACGGACCTTTTACTAAAAATGCCTTTTTTAGACGCAGAGGGTCCCAAACTATGGATTTCCGTTAAAATTTCGATATCGAATTTCAGGATGGAATGCAATACTTCCGTTACAATTCTATGTCTAGTAGAGAAAGTAAAAAGTGTATTGTTTAGATTCAGGAAATGTCAAACTATGTTTACGGTGATACATAATATATAGGTATAAGATGTCATGCAGGTTTAATTTCCAAGAGAGATTTGGCAACGTCACATTAACATTCACACTGTTTTCTCTACCCGCTTTGCTTCCTGTTGTATTTGTGGCTGTTCTTTATAGTAACCTAAGAGTTTTAATAAATTGTTTGTTTAAGTGATATTGTTTAAATGTCTCCTGAGGAACATAAGCCTATTGGGCAAATGCAACCTAGGTTTCGGTAGGTATGCAATTTTTGGAAGGAATGTAGTACTTGCTCTGTGTACTAAGAGTAGAGAAAGTAATAAACTTTTGTAACAATAGTTTTTGGTTGATATCTAATAATAAATGATCCGAGTATTTTTGTACCATGTCGTTAATTTCAATGGTGATATTGACGTATGCGGAAGTGCAGCCCCTTACAAACTTTAACATAACTTCACTTCTGTTTGAGATAGAATTACCAAATTTTGCCCCCTGTTAGAAGGCCACATGCAGAATATGTCCAGAAAATTTCAAAACAAATGATTACTTTATATTTAATTTATGGTGATTAAAATATGTAAAATACAGGATCAACTTAGGGTACAGCTTGTTTAAAAACTACCGAAGCAATCATTTTCAGATTTTTTTCAGACATTACATAGAGATAAATAAGAAATGTTGTGGAACAGAATTTTTTTAAACGTCTTGGTTATTTTTTAAAAAAATATGTTATTATTTTGATAATTTTTAGGATTATTTTTATCACATGTATTTCTCAATAGCTTACCTTCTAAAAACTTTAGCAAAATTCTGTTCCACAGCAAAATGCATTTTGGGATCTTTAATAACTGTGCAAATTTTCAGTGCAATAATGAAAATGTAAGTTTCGGAAAACTGAAAAAGAAAAATGAGAACATGATGTATGTACCTGGGGAAAATTGTTTAATGTTGGCCATAATCATAACTTGTAGCAGATCTGTTTACAAACAAAACACACAAATTGCCATCTTTCCACAGTCTTCTTGAACCTGGTATCTATGCTTTCTGAAAGTGTGCCAGCCCAAATAGGAAAGAAAGTAGAAGTAATTGTTTGTTTTTAGTGAGTGAAATCTGACAGAATGGGGGCGTAACCTCATGCAACCCTTTAAACAAACACACTTTTAACACAGTTCTAGATGGAATATATGCTTGAAACTTTTGGATAATATTCTCATGGTATCGAACTAATTTATAAGCTGATAAACACAAAATTGATTTTTTTAACCCAACCGCATACATCCCCCCTTAACCTTTGGAATACTCTGTTATACGGTAGCAGTGTTAACAGTAGGTGTTTGGTCCTTATACACTAGATTACACACACAGTCACACTCTTATTTATGCTTAGGGACTCTAAGGAGGGTAAGGAATAATCTTGGCTAGAGAGAAAGTTGCTCCCCCAGCCGAGAATCGAACTTGCGACCACCCCTCGCACAACCGCTTTTCTTTCTTTCTTTTCGGTAGCATCGTTGAGAAGGTAAAAGCTTTAGGTTAGAAATGTTGGAAGCACTTTGTGACAAGTGTGGAGCGGAACGGAACGGAACGGAACGGAACGGAAGGATTGCTTCAAGCTCTCTCTACCTGTGTATGAAACAATAAGGTTGCAGCTTCTCTTGTCCCGAGAGTCGTTGTCTACCAGCTGAGAGCGAACGCACAACAACGGGGAGATAACGTCCATGATGATGCTTAAATCTTGAAAGGAGCTCCTTCTCAAAGTAACATTACTTACAGCACGTGCCGTGCGAGTTTGCAGCAAGTCAGGACAGTGGTTCTATTGTACCAAAGCTGCGGTTCAGTACATAACAGACCTAGGAAATGATAGCAGTATTGGCAGTATTAGTACGGAAGGAAATATAAACGAATTAACAAACTTAGTGAGAAATTCAAACATAATAATCACCAACAACTGTGAAAATGACTTCTGTCACTGTGATCAAAGTAAAAATTGTAGTTTTCGGTACAAAATAACATCACTATCAGTGTCTTCGATTTGAACTGTAGTATACTTACAGGAGCTTCCAAATGATCTTAACGAGACAAATGTTCTGTAGGCTAAGTAGCCCTTTAAACCTTTCTTAGTTTCTAGACGAATCTAGTAAAACATGACCACATAACATAAACAACGTAATCGATATGGGTAGGTCTGGGTGGCTCAGTTGGTTGGACTACTACTCCCACGGTCGTGGGTTCAAATCCGGCCCACACCGATGGTTTTTAAATGTGCTTAAAAACGACAGCTCCATGTTAGTATATTTACTGGTATGTAAAAGAATTCCTGCGGGACAAAATTCCGGCACACCGGCTGATGTGATCCTGGCAATTGACAGCGTCGTTAAACAACAAAATATTATTATTATTATTATTATTATTATTATTATTATTATTATTATTATTATTATTATTATTATTATTATTATTATTATTATTATTATTATTATTGTAGTGAGCGATATGAAGCAACGCCTGATAGGTATGCAACACACATAACTTACAGGTAATGTGGGTAGGTTCTTAACTGACCAGGAAAACTACCGTAGTGTAGACTTACTTATAGTCTAGGGTAGTCCATGTAGTTTTACAACTCTAATTGTATCTATAGAAGACAAAGAGGTGTCTGCGATATGACAGGTCAAAACTTCATCACTACGTTTTGGAAAGGTACAATCACATAAGAATTCAATGTCATAGCCATGATTTGAACCATGGACCTTCAGCCTTTGCTCTAACGAACTGAGCTACCATGGCAATATGCCAGCACGATATTGCATTTCCCGAACCACACATTCTGTGGGGAAAGCCAAAATGCATTCTCAAATTCATTTTGAGATAGCATACCCGAATTACGACTTAGTAAGGACTTTAACTCCGGGCTTCACACTTAATCATCACTAGATCATTCGCTTACCAAAATATGTTTTGCCGAAGACTTCGGCGTATAACGTTGCAAGTCATAGTTCCATAATACATTCTCAGTTGCTTACCTTTATGAAGGAGATGAGGTATCAACTTGTAACCAAAAATCAACAACGAATTTCACCAAAAATGCTCGTTTGGAGTGATAGTAAACCCAAAACTAATGTTAGAAAATTATCCCAGAACGCTAAAAGAAAAAAAAATGGACGAATACCAAACTTAGTGATTAAGCACATTATCTCAGTACCTTACAAGGATATTTCACCAGGAATTTCAAGAAAATAACTCCAAACTACCCCTAAAATTGTCTTGCTTCAGCTCATGTTATTTTTACTTTTCTACAGCTTGCCTATTGTTAGTAAGGTAAACACTACATTCTGTCACA
Source organism: Tenodera sinensis (assembly GCA_030765045.1). Lineage (NCBI taxonomy): Eukaryota > Metazoa > Arthropoda > Insecta > Mantodea > Mantidae > Tenodera > Tenodera sinensis. The sequence continues at coordinate 294,789,121 of CM060962.1, read as the reverse complement.
AAATTCAATGCAATATTTCTTTGGAAATACAAGTTTTGAGAGTCTCTGAATTAAATGCATTTTAAGAAAAACGTCTGTGTGTGTGAATAGTGTATCTCAAAAATGAAAACTGGGTTAAATATCATACTTGGTATTTAAGTTTAACATTTTCCAAGGATACGTTATGAAGAGTTTAAGGCAAACTTCCTCCCCCAAACTATTCTTTGCATAGAATGTTTTTGAGAGCCTTTATTTTCTCGCCGATGGCTCCAACGATTTTCATTAAACTATCACATTCTTCATGTGATTGCTTTGAAATTTTCTTCTCTTGGCATGACCAGGAGTTTAAAAAATCTGTTGCACTCACATGACTTTCTCTACCTTTGTACAAATTATTGTTACAAACCCTTATTCCTATATCTACATAATGTTACTCGAGCTGCACATTTACAGAAATTGCTAATTTTCATATACACTTAAGATAAATTAGGTAACACAGTAGGCTTAAGCGATAGCCATATCTTATAAATGCTGGTTGCTATGTGATGGCTTTGAAATTCCATTCTCTTTACCACTCGCACTCTTTATCTGAGCTTTCAGATGGTCTTGTTCAAGATGACAGCAGGACTTTTCATTTCTTTAAGGCAGTCGTACTTTAAATTATACTTATCATAGACGACCTGAGTTATAGTTTCCGCAATTGCGTTTTGCACGTTAAACAACGGCTGAAGTAAAGGACTACACACGTAACTTATTCTTTTACCTTTAGAATTTTTTTCAGGCATTTTGTACTTAAAGTTATTGAGTAAGTTAAACACAAAAGTAAACCGGTGTAGTAACACAAGAGAACAACAACAAAGGTAACATGATGCAGTGAAATGCACACTGAAGTATAGAGAATGATGCTCAGTTGTTACTCTGACTTGACTCGGACCGTTCCTACTACTAGATTTCAGGGCTCAAGATAAAGTGTACGAGTAGTACTCAGCCAAGGGATTAAAATACAAATAGCGCATTACTATTTGAGGAAAGTAAAAGTATTAGAAAAGGCATACAACTAAAAAAAAATATATCGGAAACTATTCATTCCACAAGACAGTGTATTTTATATAAACCCTGTGTTTTAACGAGATTAAAAAATTTTGTCTCTTACATTTTACCAGATATGCAAACGCCAATTAGAACGAGAACTTTTTAAAAAATGTCCAAAAAATTATATCCAAAAAATTTCGGACATAAATTTCATTTGTAATGGTATAATCATAAACAGGTGGTATATTAATCAACATCGTTAGAGCTATTTTTGAAATTCGAAAAATCTTCCATGGAAAGGGTGGTCTCTGGGGGGGGGGGGGGATTTTCTTGGTAATCTTCTTATGGCATATTTGGAAGATTCTGAATTTAAATACTAAGATTGGTGTTCAAGCGACTTTTCGTTTTTGAGTTAAGCTATTTTCGCTGAAATCTGGGTATCAATTTCTTTAGTAGAATACAATATTTCCCCTACTTACTGTAAGTACTTCTTGTTAGTTCACAAAATAAACACAGTGTCTACTTTCCCTTTGAGAAAAAGTATGATTTTTGAAAATTCAAACCAATAACAAGAAATATCTCGGAAATGTTTAACTTCAGAGGAATATATTTGACACAAATTGTATGCTTTAACGAGATCTACATATTTTTGTAGTAAGATTTTGTCTATATCTTACAGTTTTCCAGTTGTACAAAAGTTATTCAGAATGGAGATGAATCCAGAAGCTACTCCCAGAAAATTTAAAATATGCATTTCACTTTAAACATGTGATAACTGATACCGAAATTATAGACACATAAAATTAATAATTTATAAAAGAATTGAAAATAATTAGAATAATTCTCAATAAAAGAAATCGATAGGAAAAACGAATATAAAAAGGGGAAATGCCTCAGGAATTTAAAAAGCTGAACAGGATTGTAACTGTTTTCAGAGAGGAAAGCGTCACTAGTTCAGAGTAAGCCTCCAAACTGGTAAGTTGACACGAAAACATGGTGTTCCTTGGAGGCGTCTGAGGGCATCAAATATCTAAATCAAGGGCAATAAATTTGAAATACCAGAGTGAACCCTATATGTCAGTGTTTAAATATGAGCACAGATTTATTTGACAGGTGAGTTGTTGTATAATCTACGTACATTGGTCCTCAATGTCTCAATGCAAATAGTGAAAATATTGAAAACATCTAGGAAAAGACGTTATCTCCATAATTAGTATCATCCTTTCTAAACAAAACCCAGACATACCAAGAGAGAAGGACTTCAGTGCTCGATCGGCCTCAAAGGAGTAAATCAAAGAACTTGCGGTGTGAGGTGTTGCTGCTTCAAACTGTCTTATCGACGTATCACCTACAAAACGCTAATTCGGTTTTAAAATTGTTGCATCATCGACTGGCGAATGCGACTTCAAATGGTCTTTCCAATGTGTGGAAAGATCATTATCTTGAAGATTACTTCAACAGACTCACCAACGTGTGGTTTGAGTATATATTTACTTCATAATTTATTCAAAATCGTTAGCCATTTTTTTAAAAAAATAAAGATTTTGGATAAAATATCTGTGTAAGGAGTAATCCTGGATGGGGGATTCTTCTTAACTTCTTTGTGACCAATCCTTGGAAGATGCTGAACTTGAATATCAAGTTTCATATTTAACCGACTTTTCGTTTTTGAGTTAAGCTGTTCACAGACACACACAAACACACGTGCGGAGAGAGAGAGAGAGAGAGAGAGAGAGAGAGAGAGAGAGAGAGAGAGAGAGATAGAGAGAGAGAGACCTTTTTCTTAAAGTGCATTTTTTGATTCAGGGAGTCTCGAAATACGTCATCATCAACACCAAGATAGGCCAGGCTGGCCTGTTTCGGCTCAGAGATCATCTTTCCAGCACCGTTTAGGTCTTCCAACAATACGGTTCAGGTTTATATCCTGCTACTATTTTAGTTATTCTATTATTTAACACCTGTGTTACGTGATCTGCCCAATTCTGCTTGTATGTGGATATTAATTTACTATTTATGTTATATATTTTTAGTTGTTCTCTGATTGTGTCATTCCTCATGTGACCTAAACGGGTATATCCAGGAATACTTCTTAAAATCTTAATTTATTTTATCCCTTCTGCTCAATTTTCGGAGCCATATGTTAGTATTGGTACGGCCATCACTTTATAAAACTTCAACATAGTTTCATTTCGAACTTCATTTTCCACAGTTCGTTTGAGCGTTCAACATATATTCTGAAATTCATATAATTATTTTAATATCTCTGTCATCATAAAATGAAGCATCAGATCCCAGGTAATTAAAGTGTTGTACTCGTTCTATTGTTTTGTCTTTAATTATCCTTTTTGATCTTATCTGACCTTTCCCTAGAAGAGTCATAGTTTTTGTTTTTTGCGTTGAAATATTTAAGTTATAGTTAATCATTTTTTTCCAACTGATGTACTGCTAATTGAAGCATATTTTCATTTCCAGCAAAGATTACTTGATCATCAGCAAATGAAATTGTAATCAATTTATTAGAATTAAGTTTAAATTTACTTCTCATTTGGGATTGCCACTCTTCAACTGCTGCGTCTATGTATATGTTAAAAAATGTAGGTGACGTTGGGGATCCCTGTTTTACTCCTAAATTTATTAATTCTGTTTTCATGATCTTATTACGTCCTTTATCTATGCTGAAGATCGTACCTTCATACATCTGTCGTATCATAGCAGTAAAATATTCTGAGTATCCTTTGTCACACATTATTTCCCATAATTTTTACGAGGATCTTTGTCAAATGCTTTTATATAGTCAATAAGTAGTGGATGTATACATATTTTCGGTAAATCTGTGTATTGAACTTTTGGGTGGAACAAAATACTTCTCCTACTTACTTTAAGTACGTAACAGAGAAAGTAAAATCTGACTGTCACTCTAGCCTAGCCTATCCCTCTTACACGCATAACAAATTGCATACGCGTGCAATGAAAGTAGACAGAAGTGGACAAAGGAATCAGTTTATGTAAAAACAGGAACAGAATAGTGCGCAGAGAAAGCTTTTAAATTAAATTCTTATTGAATATATATATATATATCTTCAGCATATACCTTGTGTAAAGCTTCGAATTTTATCTTAACATTTCAAGAGGGGAGGGCATTTACAACCTCATATCCCCTCCCCATGCCTGCTATGGCTTTAATTATGCATGTATGGTAATTTGTAAGGTTTAGAGGAACTGATGTGACTATTGCGGTCCTTTCTTTTGACCAGTACTTTTGGACTCATGTAGGTATTTGAACAGTAGAGGTAAAAGCCAACATAGAAAGGATGTGACCTAGAAGGATCGATAAAGTTTGGTCCCTTAAGGGCGCTCACATAACAGAAACCGCACGTGTCTACAAAGTCACATGCAGCAATTTCAGTAATCTGCCTGCGAACTTGTGGAAGAGATGTTCGTCTTCTAGAACCTAGTTAGAAATTCAATACACGGGCGCCCGCATGTCATCAAATCTCATCCTTTAACTGCTTTATTTTCAAAAACCACCTGCAAACATACCTTAGTTTACTAACCGAGATGGCTGCGTGGTAACATGTGCCAGGTTCAATTCCCAACGACCGCCCACTCTGACCACGGGATTTTCTTTGTTTCCCCGGGTCGGTTGGCGAATGCTGGAGTCAGTTTCCTAAGATTTCCTCTCCATAATTTCCCTCACCATTATCTGTCTCAGGGCAGAAGGACAGGTGACGGTGTTCGGTGTGTTGCAGCTGGGCGGTGTGAGTGCGGTTCATTGTCTTCTAAAATTTAATCACAAATACAGTTTTCTTCTCGTCGTTAATAGAGTCTACAGTCTTTCGGAGTATCACAACTCACAACTTTTTTTTCCGTAACCTTGCTCAGTGCTTTCAGCGTCTTGCTTCACTTTCTTTGTATTCCATACATTACTGCGACGATGCAATCACTCGCCACCCATTAGAATCTTCTTCACGATGACCGATATATCTTTCGCGACGACACACACAGCTGTGTCGCAGTTACTGACACACTGACCGCTTCATGTCTATAACCGTAAACTAACTGTTGTTTTCTGGTCTGCTTATATAGTAGGGATGAGGTCACACGGACCTTTATCGACTTCTACACAGACGCCGGCGATCACGTGGCCAGATATTTCTCAAAAGTTCTGAAGAAAGCCCCTTTTGTGTAGCCGCTTCCATTGTTGTTAGTTGCGTACACACAAATACTAGCTCTACAGTATGATTTCACAGCGTGTTTGACTAAGTATATGACACCGCAAGACGTGGCAAGTATCTAATTGGATTTTGTGTTGACCAGTTGCTGCTGCCACCCATCATTAAATTTTGTGTCAGCCATAATTTACAAAGGGCGGTGCTTGGTCATGGGGGAAGTCACCGTACCATTGGCCTGTGCACTTCAAGGCAAAAGATTCATCACAAAGCAACTCTGCTGCTGCCGCACACGGTAACATACGGAACTAAAATATACCCATGGCCGCAGTATAACGGCAACAATGGAACACTTAGGAGGTTAATTATGTAAATTTTATATAAATTAATGTGCGATCGGCGCAGATTGTACTGAGGATTGGTGATGGTGTAAGGCCTCAATTATGCATGTGATTTCTTGTATAATTTTGTGCGTGCGATGTGTCGCGTTGTGTACAGTTGTGAAATCAGTTCTAGCAGCGTGTTACCACATTTGTTTCCAGAGCTAGTGTGTATCCCTCTGTGTTTTACTATTCCTAGAGACTTAAGTTACAACAAAAACAGAAGGAAAACCTTGGAGTGTACATCTGTTAAACAGCATACAGTGGACACTGCATTTAGGAACATCTATGTGAATTGCTTTTTCTTGTCAAGATTCTTGTCATTTTTACCTTCTCTACTGGTAAGTAGGGGAAGTATTGTATTCCACCCAAAAATTCGATGTCGTGATTTCACCGGAAATATATGTTTTAAAGCCCCCTGAATCCAAAGAAAAGCATTTTTAGAAAAAGGTCCGTGTGTGTGTCTGTGTGTCTGTGTGTCAGTCTGTGGTCAGCATAACTCAAAAAAGAAAAGTCGGTTAAAACCTAAGTTGGTATTTAAGTTTATTGTCATTCAAGGATGCGACACGAAGATTTTGAAGAAAATGGCCCCACCCAAAACTACCCTTTACATGGAAAATTTTTCCAAAATTTTGATTTTCTTAAAAATGGCTCTAACAATTTTGATTAAAATGCCATATGTTTGAGATATTTTTATGACAAATGAAATGTATATCTTGAATTTTCTGGCTATAGCCCCTGTAGCATTTACTTTGGACGACTTTTGCATAACTCGTAAACCGTTAGAGATAGACCACATCATACTATACAAAAAATGTAGATCTTGGTAAAATACATAATTTATGCCTCAATAAATTTTCTTGTAGTGTGAACCATTTCGGGGATATTCCTTGTTATGTGAGTGAGTTTCGGAAAACTTAGAACTTTAGTGAAATGCAACAACGTTGTTCATTTTTTTATATGTTAATCGTGCAAAGAGAACGGAATCTCAAAGGTCAAAAAGATTTGACTGTCGCACAAAGCCTTCTGTATTCTAATATCTCCCTTGTACCTACAAGGAAATAAGCAATAAGATAATTTGTACGAATCTTTATCTTAACTAACATGGAGATATAGGAATAAGAGTTTGTTAGAATGGTTAGTACAAGAGTAGAGAAAGTCATGTGAGTGCAACACATCAGATTTTTTGATTGAACAACCCAAACTAAAATTACTAATACGAATTTCTTCTATAAAATGTTCAGCGTTGATCTACGCTTGATAAAAGTCTTAGTGAGGAAATTCAGATCACAAACCACACTGAAAAACCAGAACTACAACTTTGGATTTCCCAAAGTGGCGACGTGAATAAAAGCCCTATATACTCGTACACCCATGTACGTATATTGAGGTGATGCGACTGTTGGGCGAACTGAAAGACCGTGCGTCGTGTTCCAGGTCGTACGACACAAAGTAATGAGCGACTGTCGCGTCTCATGATAGGTATAAATGTTTCCATTTACGTCAATGTGCTTTCAGATCGCGTCGCACTATCACACAACACATCATTGCATGCATAAATGGGGCTTAAGCGTTATCCTCCACCATAAAAGCGATTTACTTCTGCTGTGCATGTTGTAACCCTACAGTGACAGTTCTAATCTTGAGATCAATAAGGATAAGTCCCAGTCTCTTGTCGCTGGACCACACCTCCACCTCTAGCGCCACTGCAGACTGATCTCAAGAGCGAATCTTTACAGCTTATTGAGAAGAAATTCAGTACCTTAAATAGAAACTGTTTGTTGGCCGAATTAAGAATTCAGGCAAGGATGTGTACCATCGAGAATTCTGCCTGCACCAGCCCAGTTGGTGCTGCACATGTATGTGCTTCCCAGTTTTTGTAGTCAAATCACTTGTACAATCTCATGATTTATCTGGCAAGCCTGTTCTTTCAAGTGCACAATCTTACTTTTCTCTGCCCCTTGTTAACATTCTTGGTCCAATCAGATTGACTGACTTTTGTAATCCTATGCACATTCGATTCATCGATCTTCATTGAGATGCTTACAAACGTGTTTGTTGGAATGGCTTCACTTGAGTTATGATTGTCTCCAAGCTAATAGCTTGCAGGAACACACTAAGCCCCGCGCATCGAACATGTCGCACCACCTGATACTAACCACCAGAAACTCTGAAAGAATATCAGTAGTATCTACATAGCAGACAGTACATAACGTCATTTTTGTGTAGCCAGCTGTCAGCTGCTGTGGTGAAGAAAAATGACAAAACTTGTTGAAGTTGTGATCTTTTTCTTCTGGTTTAAACACATTCACAGAAAAACAACCTTTAAAGCTTTGTGTAGCTTATGGATGCAATGAAGCGTTCAGGAGAGATACTTCAGTATAATTTCACATGTGAACTTCCCAAAAGGGCAACAAAATGTCATTTTTAGGATGTGAAACAGAAATAGACAAAAATAATTCTAGAGCATAGGTCTCTCTCCTATATAAACATCATTATTTCTTAGTATTGAACCTTGTACTTTCATTTTCAGTTTTGTAAGTGATGTAAAATTGAGTAAAGCATGCGAAATAAGCTTAAGAAGAAAGCATTTTCAAGCACCAAAGCATTCTCGCGCATGACCTAAGCAGATACATAGTCACACTATAGTATATCATTAAAGGTTATTGACTAATATGTAGAAACAAAAGTTTTAAATGACAACTGCAATTGAAAGTAATATTATATGAGATGGATAAAAACGTTTACCATTTTCTTCATTAGGCAACATGTATTGAAAATGTCAAATCTAGCTGCAGCAATTGTGTTGAATGGGCTTTTAAACACTGCAAAATGTAAACTTTAACATTTAGAAAATGGTTTGAGAAAATATTATACTTATGCATTAGGTTGTCACGATCAATATCGGGGTTGAAACGTTTAAAACATCCCGAGGAAAGTACCAGTTTTAAAACTTGAAATTTCTTCAGTTAAAATCACTATGTATATTTTAGCAACTGTTCAATTTGATATGGATACGGATGCATTTAATGCACTAGAACTCATTCCTAACATTCACTAGGTAGCCCTACGTAGTATCCGGACTTGTGAAGCCGAAGGTCGTATGTCCATTTTTTTTTTTTCAGTTTTGATATATGATCAGTTTTGTTGTCTGGAGGAAGACGGTTGTTCTATTGCTTCACTTGGATATATGAAATATGATATCACGACAGTTGTCCAGGCTATATTAACAAATAAAAAGGTTCATGTGGGACTTCTGCCTTTGCTAGAAAATAATTGAGTAGTGCAAGGGCGTATATGTAGGGCACACGTCTTCGGTTTCATAAAAATACATATGGACATCCGCCCTTTGCGTCAGCCATGAAAATACAATCCTTTTTTTCCCTTACCCCATTAATTGTCTGTACATTACAGATACCATAAATCAAAAATAAAAACACTGACCTTCTGTTGTCATATATTATTCCAGGATGGGTAGTTTAAGTATAATTAAATGTTTAGCTATTTACTGAAGCTCATCATGTATATTCTAAAGCCTAACACACAGTTTCAAAGTCGGAAAATGTTATAAAAATAACAATTCGCTGATAATGACACAGAATCTAATGAAAAGTATTATATATTATGGGACGAAAGCATTCGTGAAAAGAGGAGGGAATAAATTAGCATCTTGTTTGCTGAAATGGGCTCAATTACATTTAAAGGAACAAAGGTAGATATTTACCATTTGGTTAGACGATTGCATTGACCAAAATTAAAAGCGTCAATTTGCATTAATGTATAATTGATTCCTTTCGGAGCTTCCAAATCTTCAGGAGATTAATCACAATCACCTTTCAAAAGGTTTGTCCATGAAGTACAAACTCAGGATTTCAAAGACTTCTCTTCCCTGATAGCAAACCCTTCATTGCCGTTAATAGGTCTGTTAATGATGAGATGTTCCACATTTCGAAAACAGTTTGGCTTAGTCTCCACTAAAAGCGTGGAATTATTTCATATAAAGCATGCTACATTTCAAGAGGTTAGTCTTAAATGTCAACACAGGATTGTTCTACAATAAACAGAACAAGTACCGCTCATCTGGACAGGAATCAAACCCATGAGCTCCATAAACTACCTAGACACCCAAATGTTGACAAAATGATGCATTTTACAGAGCTATTGCACATGATGAAAAACAAAGAGAATGTCTCCCAATGAACAATTTTTATTGCACATATTTATAATAAAATATCATACTTTTTGAATAGTACTCATCAGTCAGGTAAATTATTTTACATAACATAAGTTTTTTTCTGCTGAACAGAGTTTCAGTTGTGCAGTCAAAGTTATTACCTTGATCAGACACAATTTGGTATATCTACGATTTTTGTGTAGAAGTGTAATGTGCCAGCACCCGCTCTCATATTGTAAACAACACTATGGCACTGTACAACACAGTTACTCTGAAGTCAACTATATCTCTCCCATCGGAGTCCAGGGTTTGCTGCCTGGTTATTACGAATATGTAGTTACTATGAGTTGCTTTGAATAAATATGTATAGATTTAGAAGCTTCAGACAGCTTATATTGCCCAAAAGGCAATGTAAATTCTTTGAAGTTATTTATATATATAATCGTACATAAATCAAGACACACAATGCTACTGTATGCTCAAATAACAAAATCGAATAGCACAACTTTAAGCACTACATGTCAAGAATCATATGCAATTGTTGTGCCGTGACAGTAGTTTTTTGGTTCTCCTAAAAACTTATGAGAATGGACATAAGCCCTTTCGGCTCTCAGGTACGGATATATGGAATCTTATATGCTGCCAAATGTCGGGTAATTTTACTTTCTCTAGCGCGTACGTACGTAGTAGGTAGAGAAAGTACTGTATTCCACCCAAAAAGGTCCGCACGTTTGCCTGTGAACTGTATAACTCATAAAATCAAAAGTCAGTTAAACGCTAAACTAGGTACTCAAGTTCTTTAATTCATCCTGCTCATGCAACATGAACGGAATTTCAAAGTCATTGCAGAGCGACCAGGTCTTAAAAGATTTGACTATCGCTTAAGACTAGTATTCTGCTGTTCCCATTTTATCTACAAGAAAATATGTAATAAAAGCATTTGTAAAAATCTGATGTGTTGCACTCACATGACTTTCTCTACTCTTGTACTAACCATTCTAACAAACTCTTATTCCTATATCTCCATGTTAGTTAAGATAAACATTCGTACAAATTATCTTACTGCATATGTCCTTGTAGGTGCAAGGGGAATATTAGAATACAGAAGGCTTTGTGCGATAGTCAAATGTTTTTGACCTTTGCGATTCCGTTCTCTTTGCACGAATAACATATAAAATGAACAACGTTGTTGCATTTCGCTTAAGTTGTAAGTTTTCCGAAACTCACACACATAACAAGGAATATCTCCGAAATGGTTCACCCTACAAGAAAATTTATTGAGACATAAATTGTGTATTTCACCAAGATCTGCGTATAGTATAGTATGATTTGGTCTATCTCTAACGGTTTACCAGTTATGCAAAAGTCGTCCAGATTGAATACGACTACAGGGGCTATAGCCAGAAAATTCAAGATAAACATTTCATTTGTCATCAAAATATCTCAAACATATGGCATTTTAATCAAAATCGTTAGAGCCATTTTCAAGAAAATCAAAATTTTCGAAAAATTTTCCGTATAAAGGGTAGTGTAGGGTGGGGCTATTTTCTTCAAAATCTTCGTGTCGCATCCTTGAAAGACATTAAACTTAAATACCAAGTTTGGCTTTTAACCGACTTTTCGTTTTTGAGTTATGCTGTCCACAGACTGACAGACACACAGACAGACACACACACGGACCTTTTTCTAAAAATGTTTTTTTTTTGGATTCAGGGGGCCTCAAAACATATATTTCCGGTGAAATCTCGACATCGAATTTTTGGGTGGAATACAATACTTCCCCTACTTACCAGTAGAGAAAGTAAAAATGTTTATCTTGATTAACGTGAAGTAGATAGAAAAACACGCATTTTAAGAATACTTTCTTGAAGAATGGATAGAAAACGTCATGTGAATGTAACACAATGGACTTTTTGGAAGGAATACAGCTCCATATGCCCATGCCACACTCCAGTCTCAAACTCTGTTTTCTGCTGCATACTTTTAACTCTCCATAGCTTCCCTTCTTCTTCATGTCATCTAATATCTCAACGCTACTTCCTCCCGGTATTCTCATTCTTTTCATTTTTCCTTAAATGGAATGTAACAGAAGTCCTCTTGTTCTCATGATGTGTCCTAACCAGTTTGCTGTTCTCTTCTCTACAACCCGCAAGATGTATGTTTTTGTCCTCTCTTGTTATAATGATGAGATTGCGTATAAACCGTAACATCCAACTCGTGGATAATCTTAATATGAGTCATGAAAGCATTCCTCGTGTCATAATAATAAAGAATGTTTACTTATTGCATCAATTACTATCATTTTTGTTTTAGGTTTCCGATGTAAAGCATATCACACAGACATGGGACCAATAAGTAAACTTGACCGAAGTTACAGTTGTGCATACGCCTGGAATTACACTAGCCCGCAACACAGCAAAGTTGAAGAAGTTGCCTCTAATCAAGGCTTTAAACAAGTATGTAATCTATTTCTAGTGTTTTTACTTTCTCTACTGGTAAGTAGGGGAAGTATTGTATTCCACCCAAAAATTCAATGTCGAGATTTCACCAGAAATATATGTTTTGAGACCCCCTGAATCCAAAAAAAGCATTTTAAGAAAAAGTTCCGTGTGTGTGTCTGTGTGTCAGTCTGTGGACAGCATAGCTCAAAAACATAAAGTCGGTTAAAAACCAAAGTTGGTATTTAAGTTTATTGTCATTCAAGGATGCGACACGAAGATTTTGAAGAAAATAGCCCCACCCTAAACTACCCTTTACATGGAACATTTTTCGAAAAGTTTGGTTTTCTTGAAAATGGCTTTAACGATTTTGATTAAAATGTCATATGTTTGAGATATTTTAATGACAAATGAAATGTTTATCTTGAATTGTCTGGCTATAGCCCCTGTAGTCGTATTTACTCTGGACGACTTTTGCATAACTGGTAAACCGTTAGAGATAGACAAAATCTTGCAATACAAAAAATGTAGATCTTGCTAAAATACACAATTTATGTCTGAATAAATTTTCTTGTAGGGTGAACCATTTCGGAGATATTCCTTGTTATGTGTGTGAGTTTCGGAAAACTTAGAACTTTAGCGAAATGCAACAATGTTGTTCATTTTTTTATATGTTAATCGTGAGAACGGAATCTCAAAGCTTTAAAATATTTGACTATCGCACAAAGCCTACTGTATTCTAACATTCCCCTTGCACCTACAAGGAAATAAGCAATAAGATAATTTGTACAAATGTTTATATTAACTAACACGAAGAAGATATAGGAATAAGAGTTTGTAAGAATGGTTAGTACAAGAGTAGAGAAAGTCATGTGAGTGCAACACATCAGATTTTTGTAATATGTATTTATCCATTCTCTAAGAATGGATAACTGTGGTACATAAAGGAATTGAAATAGTACAAAATGAAACGTTAAATCATCAGGAATTTGCAGATGACTTAGTGTCGATTTTTCACAGTGAGAATAGATACAAATGGTTGTGCATCAACCTAAAAGAAATAATGTAAGTTCTAAAGCCAAAACAATTGCGTTGAAAGAGAGACACAAGAAAAGAACAAAAACAGCACACAAAACACTTCAATACAACAAAGTATTTCTGTTATCTAGCTTGTAATGTGGCGCACGAAGAACATCAATATATAAATAAAAACTTATTTCAATCAATTTGCGCAATAATAAATAAAACACTAAACATCTCATATGCAGCAGTCACATGTCCTTCTCTACTCGTGCACAAAATATTCCTACAAACGTTTATTCCTGTATCTGCTTAATGTTATTGGAGATAAACATTTGTACAAATTACCTTATTGTTAATTTTCTTGTGTGTGCAAGGGAAATACAGTAGGGTTTAAGCGGTAGTCAAATGTTTTAAGAGTGGTCGCTATATGATGATTGAAATTCCTTTCTCTTTCCATAACCAAGAGATAAAAGGTTAATAACGACCTCCCATTTGAGGAGGGTCTATAAGTATTGCAAAATTCTGGCAAATGACAAGCAATATCTCGGAAATGGTTCACTTCACACAAAAATATCATTTAACATAAATTGTATATTTTAACGAGAACTTAACTTTGTTATAGTAAGATTTGGTCTATCCCTTACGCTACGCCATAAAAATTATCTTAAACATATGGCATTTTAGTCAGTCGTTAGAGCCAGCTTTGAGAAAATCAAAATTTTCGAAACATTTTCCATGTAAAGGGCAGTTTAGTGGAGGAATTTTCTTCAAAAACTCCATGTCGCTTTCTTGAAAGATATTAAACTTATCTTTCTTTCTTTTTTTTAACCTACTTTACATTTTTGAGTTATGCTATTCACAGACTGACACACTCAAGCATACAGACACACACGGGCCTTTTTCTAAAACTACTCTTTTTTGGATTGAGGGGCCTCAAAGCATATATTCCCGCTGAAATCTCGACGTTGAATTTTTGGCTCGAATACAATGCTTCCCCTACTTACAATACGCGGCAGAGAAAGTAAAATCTAAAGCCTAGAAAAGAGAAGAAATTGAGATTTTGTTGAGTAATAGCTCCACCATCAATAAGCTATGGGAGGCATGGACAACTATAGCAAAAGGTAAAAACAAAATTCAGGCTGTAGGAATGAGATTGTTACACGCGGTGGAGGGATATACAAGAAAAGAGTATATTCGTAACGAGGGAATGAGAGAAGAGCTAGGAGTTAAGCCATTATACCACCAAATAGAAGATTATAAGAAAAAGTCTTATGTGTTGCACTCACATGACTTTCTCTACTTTTCTACTAACCATTCGATCCCAGGACTGCATGTAGGATTTGTGGTGGACAAAGCGGCGCTGGGGTGGGTTTTCTCCGGGTGCTCCAGTTTCCCCCGCCATCTCATTCCACCAGTGCTCCATCTTCATTCCATGTATCATCAGTGTCATCGCCTGTGGGCGTTAAACACTACAATAACAACATGCCTTGACGGTAACTTACCATATTGCAAGTACTTAAGTCCCGGGATTCTAGTTTAACTAACTTTAAAATCAATGAATACTATTAACCATGGAAGATCCAGGGTTCAAATCCCTGCTATAACATTGCATTTTTCAGTCTCATTCTACCGTTTTCAAGTACAGGCTACTTTATTAGTGAAAATGCGCACAACGTGCAGATACAATAGCAATGAATAAGACAAGTTTACATTAATCTAGTGCCAGTACACAATGCTCATTGCACAGTTCACACAAGCAGTCTTCGTCTGGCTGATGGAATCTCTTGTTTTGGTGAAGTTTGTGGTGGAGTCCATGGACTGTGTACCATGTTGTTACATGTCGGAGTTCGTAGTTCGCTTGTTTCCATTCTTCCGTCATTATGGCGTGCGTCGGTTGAATAGACGTTGTTCCAGATACTGTTGCTTTTCCTTATGAGCATTTGATGTGTGTTCTCGGAAGGCAGGAGTATATGTATTCTGATGTTATCTGTGAAAAAATCATTCTTTCATTAAGACATAGGTCAGTCTTGATGGGTTGTCTTCCTTGTAACAAACATTCGTTTCATATAATGGCCTTTGAATTTCTCTAGTGTAATAAAGTAGTTGGGTTTTAGTTTGTCCCAAATGATGTGGATTCCGTAGGTTGCTATTAGAGCCATGGCTGCTTTAAAAGTCATTCTGTTTTTATTGAGAGTTTTTGAGGCTGCTATTGCTGCTGTTGCTCTTTCTTTCACATGGATATTGAATGATACCAATGTGGTTTGGAGGGTGACTCCGAGGTATCTGTCTGAATTTAGATTCTTCTTTTTGATATTTTCTAGTGGTTTATTTTGAAGGATCAGATTGCCTTTAGCGCTGATTTTACCACCTCATCTGAAAATCATTTGTTTGGTTTGGCCGCGATTTATTTGTATGTCGATTTTGAGGGCTCAGGAACTCAGCCTGGGTACTTTGGAATGAGGGGATCTTCTTTATAATCTATGTGTCGCATTTTTGGAGGATGCTGAATTTACACATCGAAGTGCGTATTTAACCAATTCATACTGCCATGCGGTTCACAGAGAGACAGACATCCACACACAGACCTTTCTCTAAAACTTATTTTTGGTTTGGGGATTCCGGGAGTCTCGGTATCGAATTTATGGGTGCAATATAATAAAAAATAGAATAAAAAACAAATACTAAACTAGGAGAAATTAAATTATTAACACTTATGGCTTGATATTCGCTTGTGGTCCATCACAAAAACGAAAATATACGGGGAGAATTAAAAATCAACATATACAAACACAAGCCCAGAGAAAGGCCCACGCAGGACACCCGGTATATGAAATAGCAGACTAACTCCTAAAGTAGGCAGCGCGATCCGAGGAAATCCAAGAGAGCGATACCAAGATACCAAAAAGTGCAGTGAAAAGTGAAATACACTATAGCAGTTTAGTGAAGTGGCAAAATGAACGGGACATCACAGCTAAAGGACAAATCACAAAATCATTTTTCCCCAAAACAGCTGACCGGTTAAAAGTAAAACTTAATATGACCCCACACATTATGACCACAGTAATAACATATAGAAATATCAAATTCCATCACATAAATATACATAATAGATAATCCACTTTGCCCATGCAACAAAGACTAGGAAATCATAGGCAATTTAATATATAACTGTAAGCATTGCTTGACAGAAGTATCTGATGTGTTGCACTCACATAACTTTCTCTACTCTTGTACTAATCATTCTTACAAACCTTTATTCTTATATCTTCTTCTTGTTAGTTGAGATAAACATTTTCAGAAATTATCTTACTGCTTATTTTCTTGTAGGTACATGGGGAGTGTAGGAATACAGTAGGCTTTGAGTGATGGTCAAAGCTTCTAAATCTTTGAGATTTCGTTTTCTTTGTTCGGCTAAGATATAAAAAATGAATCACGATCTTCCATTTCACGAAAGTTTAACTTTCCCAAAATTCACAAAAAGAACAAGGAATATCTCCAAAATGGTTCACTCTATAAACATTTATTTGGACATATATTGTGTATCTTAGCAAGATCTAAGTATACCCTTATTGTATAGTAATATTCGGTCTATCTCTTACGGTTTACCGGTTATGCAAAAGTCGTCCAGAGTAAATAGAACTACATGGCCTACAGACAGAAAATTCAAAATATACATTTCGTTTGGCATAAAAAATATATCACACATAGGGTATTTTAATCAAAATTTTCCGAAAATTTTCCATGTTAAGGGTAGTTTAGGGTGGAGGAATTTTCTTCAAAATTTTCGTGTCGCATCCTTGAAAGACATACCAACTTTGGTTTTTAACTGACTTTGGGTTTTTGAATTATGCTATCCATAGACAGACACAGACGCAGGCTGAAACACACGGACACACGGACGGACAGACAGACAGACAGACAGACAGACAGACAGACAGACAGACAGAAGACAGACAGAGACACACACACACACACACACACACACACACACGGACCTT
The DNA here is from genome assembly GCA_030765045.1 of Tenodera sinensis. NCBI lineage: Eukaryota > Metazoa > Arthropoda > Insecta > Mantodea > Mantidae > Tenodera > Tenodera sinensis. Next base: position 294,771,928 of record CM060962.1, on the reverse strand, counting down.
TTTCTAAAAATGCTTTTTCTATTCAGGGGACCACGAAACATATTTCCGGAGGAGTCTCGAGATCGAATTTTTGGGTAGAATACAATACTTCCTCTAGTTACTAGTAAAGAAAGTAAAAAGAGACATTCTAAAGGCTCCAGTTTTAAGGACAGAAAATTGGGCAGTGAAAAAGGAGGAACTATTGTAGAAATACTATAGGAACTTGGTCACGTTCACTAACAGTATAATGTTTGAAAACTGAAGAGAAGCTGACTGTAAACACCTCATCCATCTACATTGCTCAAATGGCTGTAAAAAGACAACAATTTGAATGTTTTGAAAGGTGAACATATGCATGTAGTGTTACTTCGCAGTAATGGAGCATGCAGCTTGTAAATAAAACACAACTCAAAGCCCAGGAAAAGAACAGTGGTCGGAAGACCGTGAAAATGTTGAAAGGACCAATTTTAAATTTAGTGAAATCGGAACGGGCCGAAAGACCCAAACCATAGTGATGATTTTATTCGTCTTGCTATTACATATATTCAGAAAAATGTGATCTCTGATGTTGGGTAACACGTTGGGTTCTGACACAAGTTGATGTGGAAGTACCCAAGTTACCAGGTGAAGTGCTTGGAGCAAGGAGGAAGTTGAAGAGAATCGTAAGCTTCGAGCCGCGTTCCAAGAAATGCTGCAAGTTTGACAATGGAGTCAGTCCTCTTTTCTCCTCTTCTGAGTCAATATTGTAAGAGAAACTGCCACAAAAGCTGCACCTCTCAAATGCACTGTTCCATCTTATCATGATTCTTAGTAAGTATTTTTCCAAAAGAAGATATTGGAAACTCCAGTGGTGTCTTCCATCCTAAACATATGGCCTACACTTCTTTTTCTTCAATCGACAACTTTCCAGTCTGTCAGTTATTGCTTCAGCTCAATAACACGCATAGAACACGGATGTGTCACACTCATATGACTTTCTCTTCCCAATACATCGTGTAATCCCTTATATATTGAATGTACGGTATATTGGGTATCTGCAAGATAGGAAAACCATTCCCATGTGTTTATATATTAATAATATTATTATATTCTCTGACTTACCAGAAAAGAAAAGCGCTCAGAAAAAATAAATTAAGACAAACAAGGAAAATCGCATATGTTGTACTCATACAACTTTTTCTACACATTCTGCTACAAACTGCTCGTATAAATGTTTATTCTTCCATTTGCTTCTTGTTAATCAAGATAAACATTTGCAGAAGTGGTTTGATTTCACATTTCATTTCTGGTACAATATAGCAGGCAAGCGATAGATATTTTAAGAGCTGGTCCTTATATGAAGACTTTGGTATTAAATTCCTTTGCAAGGCCATCTTTTTACAAATCTTACTTTTGAAATTAAGATAGTGCAAACTTGTTTTTCAAGAAACTGGATTTCTTTAATTAAATTACTTAATAAGTCAGCAAAAGTCTCTAGTATTAAATTCTGGATAACCTCAATTGCAGAAACATCTTTGTTCAGTTCATTTACTACTGACGCAAATACTTCAAAATGTTTTGCATTAATACACCACGACTTTAAGCCAGGTACGCCAGCGCGTGGCCACCAGTGTAAGAGGCAATGGAACATCGGAATTAATATTTTTAAAAGCATCAATTCGTGATGGGGATTTTATTAACACTTTTCTCCCATTGCACACTTCTTTGTCTACATTAGAATAAACGGTTCGAATTGCTTCACACAATCTATGCAGAGTGTGAACGACGCAAGTGACATGAATCATATTCGGGAAATTTACACTTAGATCTTGGGCAACTTTCTTCATGTATTCTGCGGAATCCATAAGCAGAAGTAATACATTCTTATAGTTCACACCATTTGGCCACAAGGTTCCCAAAGCTTTATTAAACACCCGAACCATTGTTACATCATTTACAGTTGGCTCTTGTTTATAAGCTAGCAAGAATTTTGGTTGAGAAAGTTTGTTTGTTTGTTTGTTTTTAATCTTTCAATACATCTACGACTACATTTCCCACTTTTCTACAAATGGCATCGATATTTTTGTCATCTTCACAAATGGACTTTATGTGACTTAATGTTTTCTCATACCAATCTGGAAGATAATTTTTCCACAGCATCGACTCATCAGGAGGACTTATATTTTCATATTTAGTAACAAACTTTCTGAGTTCAAGATTGTTCAACTTATAAAGGGGAATATCAGCTGAAATAAATGCTTTACACAAATCTGAATAAAATTATGAATGTCTTGGTATGCCAGAAGAAGAGGATGGTGTTGATTCTCCTATAAGAAATTGCCTCTATGAAGCACGTGATGTAGCTCCTACGTGCTTAATTCCTGACAAATGTTGCTCTACCTGGAAACGTTGACCCGCACCAACAGATTTCGCACAAGGCTAGCAAAATAGTATTTTTTCTTCAGTGCTAAAAGTGTTTTTAAGCTCCAGCACATACTTATGCAAACGTTCACGTGCTCTCGATTTAACTTTTAGCATTTTTAATACACACTGCTAATTCAAAAGCCCAACTGATTTTGTGTAATCTGGTTATAACTAACAATACTGAGCTGAGTATATTAAGTCATTGCTTAGCCAAGTTTAACAAACATGTATGATGTAATTTCGGGGTAGTTTCTCGCTCGCACATGCAACTCAATCAGCAGATATGAATGACTTCTTATGAATCTCATAAGTGATGAGATAAAGTTTTATGTTATACATAGAATGAAGAAAGCACTAAATATGTGAACTTGTAGAGAAAATATCGAAAATATGCATTTATACTATATTTAAAAATCTAATGTGTTGCACTCACATGACTTTCTATACTCTTGTACTAACCATTCTAACAAACTCTTATTCCTATATCTCCATGTTAGTTAAGATAAACATTCGTACAAATTATCTTACTGCTTATGTCCTTGTAGGTGCAAGAGAGACATTAGAATACAGCAGGCTTTGTGCGACAGTCAAATCTTTTTGATCTTTGAGATTCCGTTCTCTTTGCACGATTAACATATAAAAAAATGAACAACGTTGTTGCATTTCGCTAAAGTTCTAAGTTTTCCGAAACTCACACACATAACAAGGAATATCTCCGAAATGGTTCACCCTACAAGAAAATTTATTGAGACCTAAATTGTGTATTTTAGCAAGTTCTCTAACAGTTTACCAGTTATGCAAAGTCCGTCCAGAGTAAATACGACTACAGGGGCTATAGCCAGAAAATTCAAGATATACATTTCATTTGCCATAAAAACATCTCAAACATATGACATTTTAATCAAAATCATTAGAGCCATTTTCAAGAAAATCAAAATTTTCGAAAAATTTTCCATGTAAAGGGTAGTTTAGGGTGGAGCTATTTTCTTCAAAATCTTCGTGTCGTATCCTTGAATGACAATAAACTTAAATACCAACTTTGGTTTTTAATCGACTTTTCGTTTTTTAGTTATGCTGTCCACAGACTGACACACAGACACACACACGGATCTTTCTCTAAAAATGCCTTTTTTAGATTCAGGGGGTCTCAAAACATATATTTCCGGTGAAATCTCGACATCAAATTTTTGGGTGGAATACAATACTTCCCCTACTTACCAGTAGAGAAAGTAAAAAGTACTAAAATATTTATTTATGAGAAAAATGTAAAAAATATTTATTCACATACCTTTTTTTCAAAATGCGTATTTTTATGTGAAATACAATTATGTAAATACATATCTTGGACCTAGATCAGGACATTAATGTTCGCTTTAGGTATGTGCATGTTAAGGAAAAACATATTTACTTAGGTACACATCCGGGCTCCAGTTATTGTTGTGGTTTGTGAACATGATGTGCTCGGACACGCCCAGGCAGTGACGAAGTACGCATCTCTCTCTGCCTGAAGTGTGTCTCCAGTTTAAGGACACCCTACATCGCTCCTGACGAGCACGTTGAATAATTGAAGACCGGCCTAGACGACCTGCAGGCGCAGCGAAATGTCTCTTTTATTTCCGAGATAACGGCAGCCCTTAAAGCTAATATCCTAATGCGATCTGACCCCATTACCATCGCCAGTTTAATTCTCCCATTACCTCAACCAAAACGTTAATTGCATTAACTAAGCAATCCTCCTAACTTTGTCACCTTTCACCTAATGTATGCCCTTTCCTAAGGTTATAATGAGAATATGTGTGTGTGACAGAGAGAGAGAGAGAGATTATCTTCGCCACGGAACTTTCACTAAAAGTGAACATTTTCAGGAAGTTAAACAAACAGGTATTTTAACACAGCTGTAACAGCTTAACAAATTTTCCTTTTTACCATCTATATATGTAAAAATCTGATGTGTTGCACTCGCATGACTTTCTCTACTCTTGTACTAACCATTCTAACAAACTCTTATTCCTATATCTTCTTCGTGTTAGTTGAGATAAACATTTTTACAAATTATCTTACTGCTTACTTCCTTGTAGGTACAAGGGGAATATTGGAATACAGTAGGCTTTGTGCGATAGTCAAATGTTTTAAAGCTTTGAGACTCTGTTGTCTTTGCACACTTAACATATAAAAAAACGAACAACGATGATCCATTTCACGAAAGTTCTAAGTTTTCCAAAACTCGCACACATAACAAGGAATATCTCCGAAATGGTTCACCCTACAAGAAAATTTATTCAGACATAAATTATGTATTTTAGCAAGATCTACATTTTTTGTACAGTACGATTTTTTCTACCTCTAACGGCTTACCAGTTCTGCAAAAGTCGTCCAGAGTAAATACGACTACAGGGGATATAGCCAGAAAATTCAAGATATACATTTCATTTGTCATAAAAATATCTCAAACATATGGCATTTTAATCAAAATCGTTAGATTTTCAAGAAATTTCCATTTTCAAGAAAATCAACATTTTCGAAAAATTTTCCATGTAAAGGGTAGTTTAGGGTGGGGCTATTTTCTTCAAAATCTTTGTGTCACATCCTTGAAAGACATTAAACTTAAATACCAACTTTGGTTTTTACCCGACTGTTCGTTTTTGAGTTATGCTGTCCACAGACTGACAGACTGACACACAGACACATAGACTGACACACAGACACACAGACACACACACGGACCTTTTTCTAAAAATGCTTTTTTTGGATTCAGGGGTCTCAAAACATATATTTCCGGTGAAATCTCGACATCAAATTTTTGGGTGGAATACAATACTTCCCCTACTTACCAGTAGAGAAAGTAAAAATGAATGTTTGCTTATCCCTTATGGGTAGCTATACCATTTATCCGAATGCGATGAAAATTGAAAAACCTAAATGTTTTTTCATAGAGACGATTTTATGTTATCCATTTTACTATGCTACGTATTACAGTCACGTGGTTATTATCCCCCAGGGGAATGGGATGAGGCGAAGTGAGACCGGAGCCAGCGAAGCCCAGAGACGTATAGAAGTTCCGAACAGATCCAGATATTGACACCAGGTGCACGACCAAAGTGTGTCCTTCACCCAGGGGGTGGGTGGGGGTGGGGCGACGAGGTGACTTACGGCCCAGGCAACAACTTCCTGGGAGGGCCAGAGAAAACTGCCAATGCGCAAGCAGCTACGGCATCTGTCCTTTAACGCCGGAATGTGTCACACTACCAACCAAACCTGAAAGATGATAAAGGAGGGAAATGGGTTATGAAGGGAAAGGAATCTGTGGAGAAGAGATTAATGCCCCCAGCATTCTCCTAAGTGACATGAGGAAACCACGGATAAACCCATGTCAGAGTACGCAGCCACGGGGATGGAACCCACGACCTCCCGAATGCAGGCCACAGACGTTACCACCTGAGCCATCCCGCGCGGTATTCACTTCCCGTCCATGCTGTAATGGTGCGTAGCTTTGTTTTAACGTCTTTTACATTGTTGCTATTTGTAATTACTCTTATTTAACTCGTTACATTACTTCAAGATCTAGCGTGACCTGGATCAAAGACGAGGACGTTAGGTGAACTTGTATATGTAGGATTCTACCCTGCTTGTTGCTTTGAGTGGTGTTTATAAACGTTATCATTAATACAAGTAAATAACTTAACATTTGTTCCTTGTTTTTATTTTTTAGTGCTGGTCTGTAATTCTCCTAGGCTTGTTTTCAGAATAAGGGATTTTTCTATTTCTCAGTCTCTTAAAGGAGGAATTACAGGGATAATAGAGTAACAATACACTTTAGTGCAAGTTGTAGATTATTAAACGTAAAAGTTCTATTAATATTTGACACTTATGTTGGTTACATACAACCTGAAAATATTTTTACAGTTTATATGGTTCAAGAATTAACAGTTTACTTCCACTAAAAATCTAAACCTCAGCGCAACAGTCCATGAAGGGCCAAGGCTTGCCATCCAGCGGTTGCGTCCCCCACCTCTACCCGTCATTAGTGGGGATGCAGTACTAGAGGGTGGGACATGGTCAGCGCCCCGATCCCTCCCGGCCAGTTATGGGGCCTTCTCGACCTGGGGCCACTACTTCTCCATCGAGTAGCTCCTCAATTGGTCCCTTAGGGACCTAATGAGGCTGAGTGTACACTATTCCAGACCTCCCAGTGGGGGAGTAATCCCCATGCTGGCACCGCGGATCAAACCCGGGTCCTCCGCGCCTGAGGCAAGCGTGCTAGTAACTACGCTACGGAGGTGGTCTATTTTATTTCCACAGCTTACTGAAATTTCCTTTTGGCAGCAATAAGATTTATTGAGAATTAAATTCAAGTAAAATCTTACGGTTTTAAAATTTAAGAACATTATTCCTTCGTGTGGTCTAAAGCACCTACTCATCAACTACGTCTCAAATGTCTACTTGAGCAACAATATACTTCCTTCTTTACTTCCAGTACAAGCAAGCAACGTTGGAAATAAAAGAGCCGTACAGTTTTATTATAGACGTTTGGAATTACTTACAGCCAGCCACATAATCGTGAAAATGTTACGAATGCCGAACTTCCTGGACGCTCGAACATAACCCAGTTCGCCTCGTGCGCATGTCCGGCTCCTAGCAGGGTTGTTTCCTCTTCCTATAGTAGGTACTTATTTTCGTTTTTTTTCATCCCACCCATTCAGAAGAAGCTGACGTCATTGTACATCATGCTGCCTCCAATGCTCGATGATGGAAGCTTTAAGGTAGGTGTCCTCTGTTGGCTTCCACCAGAAGTACTCGGTATTGGAACGAGAATGATCTTGGCACTCGATTTAAGCATTTGTAGGTAATATTTCTGTCGCAGGACGTTATAACAAGTTAGGGAATGGTTTCCAAATAATACTAAGTCAATCTCTTGACTTACTTGCAGCCAAAGATAAACAGTTACCTACTATTTTTCAAGATAGCGTTTTACTTTAAACTTTACTAATTCGTTCCCTTTGCATATTGTAAAAATCTGATGTGTTGCACTCACATGACTTTCTCTACTCTTGTACTAACCATTCTTACAAACTCTTATTCCTATAACTTCTTCATGTTAAGATAAACATTTGTATAACTTATCTTACTGCTTATTTCCTTGTAGGTGCAAGGGGAATGGTAGATTACAGTAGGCTTTGTGCAATAGTCTAATGTTTCAAAGCTTTGAGATTCTGTTGTCTTTGCACACTTAACATGTGAAAACATGAACAACGATGATCCTTTTCACGAAAGTTCTAAGTTTTCCGAAACTCACACACATAACAAGGTATATCTCCGAAATGGTTCACCCTACAAGAAAATTTATTCAGAAATAAATTGTGTATTTTAGCAAGATCTACATTTCTTGTATAGTATGATTTGGTCTACCTCTAACGGTTTACCAGTTATGCAAAAATCGTCCAGAGTAAATACGACTACAGGGGCTACAGCCAGAAAATTCAAGATATACATTTCATGTTTCATCAAAATATCTCAAACATATGACATTTTAATCAAAATCGTTAGAGCCATTTTCAAGAAAACCAAACTTTTCGAAAAAATTTTCATGTAAAGGGTAGTTTAGGGTGGGGCTATTTTCTTCAAAATCTTCGTGTCACATCCTTGAAAGACATTAAACTTAAATACCAACTTTGGTTTTTAACCGACTTTTCGTTTTTGAGTTATGTTGTCCACAGACTGACTGACACACAGACACACACACGGACCTTTTTCTCAAAATGCTTTTTTTTTTGATTCAGGAGGCCTCAAAACATATATTTCCGGTGAAATCTCGACATCGAATTTTTGGGTGGAATACAATACTTCCCCTACTTACCAGTAGAGAAAGTAAAAATGAGAACACCAGTTATCTACTGCTTATCACATTTTATTTCTCTTACGCCAGGCCTTTCCAACTGAGGTGCCACCGGGGCCCTGATTACAATGTTGGGCTACTCAGAGAAGGCTTCCCTGTGGAGAAGTCGGGAAGAACTCAACCCGCCCTGTGGAGCTCAAAGAGGGCTACCTTCTGGCAGGGCAGTTAACAAGCATCTACGCCATCTGTCTGATACGAATGATATTTCACAGACTGGAAGCCAGCCTGAATGAGACACGAAAGAGAAAACGAAGTGAGGGGGAATAAGAGGACAGGAAATTTGTAATAGAAGAGGAACTATCCAATCATTGACGTACTCACCCGGGGAAACCACGAAAAAAAAACCGATGGGATTCGAACCCGAGACCTCCCCCAACACAATACCATGGAGCTAGCTAGGTTTTACATATTTGATAGCTGAATTTTACAATGTAAGTCATAGCTGGCGCTTTATTTCCTTTCTGTGTGTTAATATTTATTTACGATTTAATTCATGGAACAGCTAAATATCGCCTGCAAGTTAATGTTGTCCTAAGGTTAACAACCAAAGGAGGAAAGTGGTCAACTATGGCAGACGCAAAATTTAATGGTGATTGATAGCTGACTATTACTATTATTTTTACAGTGTGATTTCACAGCGTGTTTAAATATACAACACTGCAAGGAGTGGAAAATCTATGATTAAATGTTATACCGAGCCTCCCGCCATTAAATTTTGCGTCAGCCATAGTTCACCGCCAATGTTAATGTTGATGACCTTGCTACTTGAATCATCATGTTCAACAGCTGTCAGTAATTAATTTTATTTTTCCCATTGGTAGTATTTCTATTACTCATGTCGAAAAAATACCGATATGCAATACATACTCGATTTAGTCTCGCATTACTTTCTCACCTCGGAACGTATAGTAAGTTGGGGAAGTATTACATTACACCGAAAATTCTATGTCAAGATTTCACCACAAATATGTTTTGAGGCTCACTGGGGTCAAAACAGCATTTTCAGGTTAAGGACCGCGTGTATGTATGCTTGTGTTTGTGTTTATCCGCTTAAAAACTAAACTGCCTTGCTGTTTAAGTTTAGCATCTTTGACAGATGCGATACGGAAACTTTCAAGAAATTGATTTTTTCAGACATGGATCCAACGTGTTTAAATACTTAGCCTCCTATGTCCTCTTCATTAAAATGAATTTTGCGTAACCAGCAATCCATAAGAAATAGAAAAAATCTTACTATAAAAGGATGTCGATCTCAATGAAGCACAGAATTTATGTCAAATATCTTTTTTGTGCGGTTAACCATTTCGGAAATATTGTCGAGATTTCACCGGAAATGTATGTTTTCAGGCTTTCTGAATTTTTAGAGAAAGGTCCGTGTGTGTCTGTGTCTGTGTGTGTGTGTGTGTGTGTGTGTGTGTGTGTGTGTGTGTGTGTGTGTGTGTGTGTGTGTGTGTGTGTGTGTGTGTGTGTGTGTGTGTGTGTGTGTGTGTGTGTCAGTCTGTGGTAGTATAACTCAAAAACAAAAGGTCGGTTAAAAACCAAAGCTGGTATTTAAGTTTAAAGTCTTTCAAGGATGCGAACCAAGATTTTGAAGAAAGTTCCTTCACCCTTAAACTACCCTTTACATGGAACATTTTTGCGAAAATTTTATTTTCTTGAAAATGGGTCTAACGATTTTGATTAAAATGACATGTTTAAGATATTTTTATGGCAAATGAAATATATATTTTAAATTTTCTGGGCATTGCCCACGTAGTCCTGTTTACTTTGGATGACTCTTGAATAACTCGTAAACCGTAAGAGGTAGACAAAATCTTACTATACAAAAATGTAGATGTTACTAAACCACAATTTATTTCCACAAATTTTTTGTAGAGTGAACCTTTTCGGAGACATTCCTTGCTATTTGTGTCAGTTTCGGAAAACAAGCTTTCGTCAAATGGAACATCGTTGTTCATTTTTTAATATGTTAACCGTGAAATGAGAACGGAATCTCAAAGCTTTAAAAGATTTGACTATCACTGAAAGCCTACTGTATTCTCATATCCCCCTTCCACCTACAAGGAAATAAGCAATAAGATAATTTCTGCAAATGTTCATGTCAACTAACACGAAGAAGCTATACGAATAAGAGTTTGTAATAAGGGTTAGTACAAGATTAGAGAAGGTTAAGTGAGTGCAACACATCAGATTTTTTGTTATTGGTTGGAATTTTTCAATATCTATACTTTTCTCAAATAAGAAGTCAGTCTTTTTCTTTCTTTCTTTTCTTTTCTGGGCCATGTAAAGAGAACGGAATTTCAAAGCCATCAGATAGTGACCAGTTCTTAAAGGGTTTGACTATCGCTTAAGGCTATTATGTTCTTCGCAAGCCCTCATACAAGGAAATATATAATAAATAATTTCTATAAATGTTTATCTTGATTAACATGAAATTGTTACGATAAGCGTTTGTGTGAATAGTTTGAAAAAGAATGAGTGGAGAAAATCATTTGAGTGCAGCACATTTCATTTTAAAGCTCCTGCCTATTCTGCAATGATACCCTTAGTGTACTTATATAGCAAAATACTATTAATCTGTGCCACTTTAGACATATTGCGAGAGATGTGCCACACTCTTGCAGCTGATCGCTCATCTCTGTGGGCACGGACATGGACCTACATCTCACAGGCAAGGAAGACGTCCAGGGAATCTCCATCTGGCGAATTCCCAACCATCCAGGGATAAACACCAAAAACGCATGCTTGTGCTCATAGGCTAAGGCATGCCCTCTGACGCTATGATAGCTTGCGGAGGGGCACTTAGCACCTCGACCGAAGGGCGATTTTCTGTGCCTATGCCCTGACAAGGCAGCCCTAGGGAGGATGGATGAGGCGAATGGACCCTAGGGGTGGCCGAAACGTTGGTACGGCAGAGCAGGTGGCAGGGTCCTTATATTTTCGCAGTTAGAAGCACCCCGGCGAAGGCTGGCTAAGCTTCCCTCCCTCCCCTCAGGATTGTACCATCCCATGGTGGGCCCGGAAACCACTTTCCAATCCGGGAGACGAGATTTCCAGAGTGTATTTGTTTCCCCTGCTGCCGCGACTCTCGCCGACGCTTCCAACCCTGAAAGAAACCTAACGGGATGAAGGATGAAATAAAATGATTAATGTAACGAAATATAGGGACAGGAAATTCCGAAGATATGAAAATCCTTCGCAGCATTCGCCTAGCGACCCAGGGAAACCTACGAAAAAAACATATTAGGAAGGTCGGTCACGGGGATCGAACCCGCGACCTCTCGAATCCGGGCCACGGACGTGATTGTCTGAGTCATCTCGCTCGGTAAGGCGTGCTCTAATGAAGACAGATGACACGCTTCAATTAACCCACAATGGACATTTGTAGTAACCGTTGCAAGAACCTTTAGGTGACTAACCACCCGGAACTGCTCAGGGCCTTGTCATGTGCAATCCAGAGTATCTCGAGGCGCTCGCATGCAATGCACGCCGGCTTCTCATCTTCTAGACCAGGGTTGCCAACATTTAAAAGTAAAATTATCGTACCAGCCACTCAAAATTATAGATTTGGATTCAAAATTATCGTACATCATAAAGCAAACGCTACAACAATAAAAATATCAGTATAATACTTATGAAAATATAAGAGTAATGATGTTTATTATACCCACTTACAAGATTGATGACCTCAACAAATATTACAACTTTAGCACTTATGTTTCTCGCACTATTCATCTGAAAGTTCAGCTTCCTCAACCGTTGCAGCATTGCACAAATTTGTTGTTGAGATAAACCTTAACATCTTCTCGGTGACTTGCAGATTTTAAGATCTACCACATTCCTTCATAAGTTGAGACGGCAAAATAAGTTCATTTACCGTATCTAGTACCAATCTGTTTCTAACTTTGGCTTTTATTAAACCCAGTTTAGAAAAAAACTCTTTCACAAGAAGTGCTTCTGTAGGGCAAGGAAACCACTGATAATGCAAAGGCCGCTAGTTCTTTGAAATCAGTATTTCCACCAAGGTGGCATGTGTTTAATAGCACTCCAGAAACTGCCAGGTTCAGGCATGTTCTATATTTCACACGGAATGTCACGTATTCCGAGTTTTCTACATTGATCGTCAATTTTCTGAACAGTGCCTTCTTCATTGAGATTATCAGACCTGGGCACACTGGCAATAAGAGGATAAAGGATAGCAGGCTTAGTAGCTATGGGGTGGAGACAGACAATGAGGACAAAAGTAGTGTTATTTGTAATTAGTTTCACTTCGTTGGAGTGACAAAGCAGTGAAAATGATATTTCGCCGATATCGAACTATCATACATTCAAATTACCGTACACCCCCATAATTATCGTACGGGTTGACAACCATCGTACAAACATTAAAATTATCGTACGCCCCCATAATTATCGTACGGGTTGACAACCATCGTACAAACATTAAAATTATCGTATGCCCCCATAATTATCGTACGAGTTGGCAACCCTGTTCTAGACTAACTGGTGCGCAAACTAGTGCATGTGGAGTAATAACAAATGACACACTGACAAATGAAGGGTTTCTTTTAGTGGGTATGGCCTCCAGACAGCGAGTCCCACACACTCAGCTGGACTGGGGCAAGTGCGTAAAAACATTTTTCCCTCATACATAAAAAACGAACGTATTGCCTGTCGTTGATAGTTAAAGTAATAGCCAGTGGATCTGGTGAAGCAGTAATGCTTCGCTTCGTATTGGGTTTGTTCCGGGAGGGAAGCTCAGCGCATCAAACCCCCCGCCACGCAGTTGACACAAGTACTAGTGTGGAGTAGGTAAGCAGGTAGTACATCGTGCACGTGCTGGCGTATTGTGTTCACAAGATGAAGATAAGAGGCCGAAGAGCGTGAACAAGACTTGCTTGCCTTATCTACACAAGCACTTCAAGTACAACCTAACAAGCTGCAAAAGAAATAAGCAAAAACTGCATACACTCTCTGTTAAACCTTTACAGTTTCTGTGCACGCTCCTTATGACTTTAGTGCACTCCTCTCTGAGGTGTGACACGATGCTCAAATACTCGTATCTCCATTCTCGGCCAACTTGAGCACTTGCGTGGACTTTCACTGTGACATTGTTTTCTCTTCCCACTCGTGTAAAACTATTCTTACAAACTTTCATTCTTCTATCTACTGCATGTATATCTTCTGGATCCTAAAAGTCTTTGTGTGCAATCGAGCCACACTTATAACAAATTCATGAGATAAACACTAGACAAAAGAGCAACATCCATCTCCCATTGCAAAACTTTCTTGCTTCCAAAAAGGTGTATATTATGAACCCATAGAAACATTTAATGCTCTTCCTAATGATCCCTAAAGGGAAAAGTTGAAAATTGCAATGTTTTTAAAATTGCTGCTAAAGAATAACTATGCGCAAAATCATTTTATTCTGTACAAGATTATCTGAATGACAAATTATCCTGTAGCTTTGTAAATAGTTTCTAGCTGCTTTAGTGACAAAGCATTGTTAATTATATTTCACGTCTGCTCGATAGCTAAATAAATTTGTGTACATTAAACAGCTGACAATAAATGCTACATATTTCTAATTATATAGACCGCCTCCGTAGCGCAGTAGTAGCGCACCTGCCTGTGGCGCGGAGGACCCGGGTTCGATACCCGGCACCGGCATGGGATTTTTCCCCCGCTGGGAGGTCTGGTACGGAGTGCACTCAGCCTCGTTAGGTCCCTGGGGGGGGGGCCAATTGAGGAGCTATCCTGATAGAAAGGTAGCGTCCCTAAAAGGTCAAAGTAGTCGCATTACGGTCGGGGGAGTCGGCGTGCTGACCCCCGCCACCCCCAACCTGCACTTCTCCGTGGCCTTGGCTGCGCTGGAGGACGCAGCGGCCAGGCGATGAGGGTAACCTCTGAATAAGGGGAAGACGCCCTAGGGAAAACTAATTACATAACTAAATAATGGGATCTGGCAAGGATAGCTTAGTGAAACTTTAAAACAAAGTTAAATTTTTATTTATAAATTACATTATGTTAGTCTTACACTCACAGGTAAGATTTGATTTTGTTTCTGAATTTAAAACACTCAGATGACAATATACATATACTGAGAAAATAGTGTACAAAAGCAGTGTTAAATAACCAGAAGAACCACAGTTTGTAATGTAGAGCCTCTCGTTAGTGCAGCAAATTCTTCCACGTTGTCACATTCCGGCTACCTCGTCCTATTTATAGAAACAAGTTCAAAGGGAAGAAGTAATAGCAGTTTAATTAACGCATATAGCCTTGATTATTCTTAGTAACTAACAGACACAAAACTATTAGGAACACACAAGAAATTAAAAACAAAATAAAAACAAAATTTTACTGTGTTATTACGAATATTACACCAACTCGCTGTTCATTTTGTTATTGTGTGAGGCCCTGGAAACGTAAGTAATTATTTGTATGTTGCCAATGCTCGAGCTACTACGATTTCCTTTCCATAATTTCCTTTTCTTCCATTCCGTTCTCATCTTTCAGATATACTTCTAGATTTCGTGGAGTAAGGCGGCACCAAACAGATGGTGTAAATACTTGCTCCAGGAAAAGGGTACTTCTCATGGACACTAGAGAGCTGCTTGGGAGCTCCATCAGGTCTTCACGCCTGGAACTGTTACGGACTTCTGCACGTCTCTGTGGCCTGTCTGCTTGCGGCCTATAGCCTCCTGTGGTTCCTTCACTTCATCCTGAAGGTGTAACAGTCACAATGGATGTATATAGGTGGCAGTGCATGAGGTGTATTTTGTTGTATTACCTATATTATACCTGTTTGACATCAATCGTCTCTTTTAAAAAGGCTTGCGAGCGGTGGGGTAGTTTCTTTAAATGTTTCTTCGTCATCTGCACCCTGTTGTCCCTTCTGATTTGAAATTCTATGTCCTTTGACCTGGAGTTCCTTAGAGAAAGGTTGTGATATCTTTTCAGCAGAAAGCATCTGTTAAATATTAAAAATTTTAGCACAAGTGGCGTGGAAGCAATGCAAAGTCCACCTAAATGCTTTTAAAGGTTAGAGTATTTCAAAATTACCTAAAACTATATACTTATATTCTGGGTCGGGAAAGTAATGGAATTACTCTGAGTTAAAACAGAAAATAGCAGATTTTGACATTTTACACTTTTCAGGTAGCTTAAGTATTAAGTGTAATACATGTAATATAAGTAACTAATAGCACTTAGCGGATAGGTTCAATTGACGTATGAAACTGCATCACAAAATGCTGAAACCATTAAGAACCATCCTATGCGGTTATATCATTTGCTACACCAGCTGCGGGAACTAGGTGCAGACATATCCTTTACATCTGGCTGTAACCAAAGAACTGTTATGTAAAAGCTCCACACTGGTCAGCACGCAGAGATAATCTTGTATCCCATGTGCTGCATGCGACAGATTACGATAATAATCCTCAACACGTGTTCGTGCAACCTCACCTGATAGGTATTTAGAGTGCCTTAATTTCAAATTTGACTGCCGTCATGGCATATGGAATTAAGAAACCAATTTCTGATGCCTTCTTTGTTCTGTACCGTTCGTTACATACATGTTGAAGAGATGTTTGTTTGCTTTACAGATGTAGGTTCTGACAGAAAAGCAAATTCTCTGTTGAATCATGCTCTCAGTATTATCAAACATTTGTTACAGACAGTGGTAAAAGATGAAAACTCCGAAGGGTAACTCTGCTAAGGTTGGGTCATATTTTAACGAATTTTGCAATATTCGTTGGGTTACATACCACAGGATAATCAGTTTACGTCACTGATAGAACAACTTTGTACGTCAATACGATAATACTCGTATGTATAATACGAATTTGTCATTCGTAGATAAAGCCTGTGAATGCATAACAGTTTTTTCAATACAGCACCGCCATAGCTGTATTCCTTTTGTTTTTTTCTATAAGCTTTGTTAAGCGCATTGACGACTATTAAATCCCTGTTCAGCAGCTTGGTCTAAACGTATCAGTGTAATCCCCCCCGCCCGCTCTTCGGACCCAGTGCAAATTCTGTCGTTTTCAACATTGAATCTTCAACAGCTATAATATCATTTGCATTCAAGCAGCAATAAAGGTTACGCTTTTTGTAACTTTTTAGTTCTGGAGCAGAAACTTTTAAACATTCCATTACCAGCTTTAACCACTGTTTGTTACATCAGGAACATTCCCATGTACTTGAGTGTACTTAAGAAAACCAACAGAAGGTTTCTTGACTGTCAGATTTCTTTCAACAAGATGTGCGTGTGGTTAAAACAGAAGTTAGTACAGTGTTTCCTATATCAGAATCATGTAATTCACTCACTACTTATTCGAAACTTTAGCCTTTGTTCTTATGAAAACTTCACATTCATTAATATACCAGGTGAATCGCCTGCTCCTATGTTTTCGAGTTCATGCAGCCCACTAAGAAAAATCTGATGTGTTGCACTCACAAGACCTTCTCTACTCTTGTACTAACCATTCTTACAAACTCTTACTCTTATATCTTCTTCGTGTTAGTTGAGATAAACATTTGTACAAATTACCTTATTGCTTATTCCCTTGTAGGTACAAGGGGAATATTAGAATAAAGTAGACTTTGAGCGATAGTCAAATCTTTTAAAGCTTTGAGATTCCGTTCTCTTTGCATGGTTAACAAATAAAAACATGAACAACGATGTTGCATTGACGAAAGTTTTGTTTTCCGAAACTGACACAAATAACATGGCATATCTCCGAAATGGTTCACTCTACAAAAAAATTATTTGGATATAAATTGTGTGCTTTAGCAAGATCCACATTTTTGTATAGTAAGATTTTGTGTATCTCTTACGGTTTATGAGTTATTCAAAAGCCATCTAGAGTAAACAGGACTACGTGAGCTATAGCCAGAAAATTCAAAACATACATGTCATTTATAAAAATATCTTAAACATATATCATTTAATCAAAATCGTTAGAGCTATTTTCAAGAAAATCAACGTTTTACAAAAAATGTCTGAGTAAAGAGTAGTTTTCGATGGAGCAGTTTTCTTCAAAATCTTCGTGTGGCATCCTTGAAAGACATTAAACTTAAATACCAACTTTGGTTTTTAACCAACTTTTCGTTTCTGTGTTACACTGTCCCCAGACTGACAGACACAGACGTACACACGCACACGCACCTTTTTCTAAAAATTCTCTTTTTTTGGATTCAGGGGACCTCAAAGCATATTTCAGGTGAAACCTCGACATTTAATTTTTGAGTGGAATACAATACTTGCTCTAGTTTACTATACGCAGTGGAGAAAGTAAAAAGGTGCACCTGACCATACACTCTACACGTCATAGACAGAGGTCGACATAATACCTCAGTGAATAAGTGATTTAAGAGTCAAAAGTATCTCGATATAAGTTCATTCCAAAAGCAGCGAGACTTCCAAAAGTTTTCTACACAACTTATTAACCTTTTTAGAATATACATTCTTTAAATACCCTTCTGAAACTCCTGTTCATTGAACACAAATCGCAACAAATGAGTTAGAACCAAATGCTGGATCAGCACCAAAGGATGGTGATGGTTTATGACCAATTGAAGTCACATCAACAAATGTTAAGTAGTTTAATCATTCAATGTTGGCATGAATCACAGCACTCACTAGTGTGTATACTAAACGTAATAGTTTGAGCCAGTTTATTAATGAAGATGAAACACTGGAATCTTAACTTTAGGCTAATGGGTTGTAAAGTTAGCAAGCCATGGCTAGTGCCCGCATACCTCAGCGTAGCATTGCAGTTTAAAGGCTTATCCCTACGGAGTTGTGATGGTCGAGATGAATTATGTATTGCGTCTCGGTCGCAGCGATGTTCTGGAGACACGTGTTCGAATCTACAATAAAGGGACAAAGTGTTCTAGACAACTTTCACATACACTACATTAAACAGATGAAAATGTAGTTTGAGCATTTAATCATTAATCAAGTACCGTTTGAACTCACTTTATTCTTACATGTGGTAAAACATTGCTAATGTGATCATTTTTCTGTAGTTAACTATGCATTTCACTTTTCATTTCTGGTTAGTACGTTGAATGTGATGATTACTGATTATAAAAAGCCTTCCTATTAGAAGGCTTGAACTTACGAAACATCCGTTTAGTTCACGCCAGACTGAGTCTAGCCCACTCGACCACAAGGCTCTGCTGACATCTTTTACACAAATTGTTTAGGTATCAAACTGCTTCCTAGTCTACAAGAAGATATTACTATTTTAGCTCTTGGCAGCTTATTAGTGTTCACGGAACTTTATATCACGACAGTCAGAATAGACCCATGACCGATTAGCTGTATTTGACGCAATACTGATACAAAACAAATTCCGGCTTAACAAATGGAACCATGTTTTCAAGTAAGAGTGTAATCTGCGGGTTGCGTATATACAAAAACATAATGTCGGCTGACTCAGCCGATATACCTACATACTATTAATGGCGACAAAATAACGTTTTCCCAAACAACGCGGTAATAAATTTACCATCCCAAGTTCGCTGTCATGATGCAGCCTCTATGGAATTTTAACGCCAATATTAGTTCCTCTTAGGAGGGGCAACTAACTGCCTTAAGGGATTAAAGGTATTTATGTTATCATTATGATTACTATTGTTATTGTTATTATTAATTATTAATTATTAATTATTTATTATTTATTATTTATTATTTATTATTTATTATTATTATTATTATTATTATTATTATTATTATTATTATTATTATTATTATTATTATTATTATTATTATTATTATTATTATTATTATTATTATTATTATTATTATTATTATTATTATTATTATTATTATTATTATTATTATTATTATTATTCCTATTATTATATACCGCCCAGTTCTTAAACATTTGACTATCACTATTCCCCTTGTATGTACATATGACAAAATGTGTAATGTAGCTATTTTTGCAAATGTTTATCTCGATTAAAATTAACCAAATAGAAAAAAAAAATGTGATGTGTTACACTCACATGACTTTCTGTATTCGTGTGCTAACTATTCTTACAAATTCTTATTCCTCTGTTTTCATGTTAGTCAACATAAACATTTGCGTAAATTATCTTATTGCTAATTTTCTTGTAGATACAAGGGAAATACAGTAGGCTTTGATCGATAATCAAATCTTTTGAAGCTGGTCGCCATATGAAGACTTTAAAATTCCGTTCTCTTTGAACGGCCAAGAGATAAAAAAGTTAATAGCGATCTTCTATTTGAGAAAAGTATAAGTATTATAAAACTTACGCAAGTAACAAGGAATATCTCCAAAATGGCTCACCCCACAACAAAATGCATCAGGACATAAGCTATGTGTTTTAGCGAGATCTTCATGTTTTGTATAATAGGATTTGGTCTATCTCTTGCGGTTTACCAGTTATGCAAAAGTCATCAAGAGTAAACAGGACTACATGGGCTATAGCAACAAAATTCAAAATATACGTTTCATTGACCATAAAAATGTCTTAAACCTATGGCATTTTAATGTAAATCGTTATTCATTTTTGACAAAATCAAAATTTTTGAAAAATTTCCCGGATAAGTGTGGTTTAGATGGAGCAATTTTTGTTCAAAATCTTAATGTTGCATACTTGAACGATATTAAACTTAAATACCAACTTTGGTTTTTAACCGACTTTCGGTTTTTGAGTAATACTGTCCACAGACTGACAGAAACACACACACACACACACACACACACACACACACACACACACACACACACACACACACACCTTTTTTTTCTAAAAAGGCTTGTTTTTGGATTCAGGGGGCCTCAAAACATGTATTTCCCGTGAAATCTCTACCTCCAATTTTTGGGTGGAATACGATACTCCCTCTACTTATTATAGGTAGCAGAAAAAGTAAAAGGTACTATATGTTTCATAGAGAGCTAATAATTTGAAGGAAAGAACCATTGCCATTCATGCAATCGCTACATTTACTCACTTGTTTTACACCACAGACTGTTCACTCTTTAGTGGAGTGGAGACTCACCTGGAAAGATAAAAACAGCATTTTAAAAACTTCATTCATTATGTTAATACCTACTCTTATTTTGACTGCCTTCAGTGAATGTGCATTAATGCTTTCTTTACCACCTTCCTATGGTAGAGCAAATATTGCAACTGAACTATCCATCTTTGTGTGTAAAAACAGCACAAATCGAAAACGAAATTAAATATGAAATTTAGTACTTAGTTTCAGAAGATGAGAGTTGATTTTCAAGAAAATACCCCCAAAAAACAGAGTAACCTGTGTATGTATGATTGTACTCAAAAATATATATAAGGCTTATTAATAAAATGCAATATCTCTAGCACATTTGCGGTAAAGGATAAGTATCTTGAATTATCTAAGAATGGTCTCTGAGGTTCTCTTTATTCTGAATGAATGTTGTGTAATTTTATTCAAGTGGTACACTACATTTTACAGCACACAAAAATCATTAAAACACACAATATTACAAATACGCTTTTTTGCGATATTAACCATTTCCATATACTCGTTGCACTTGGCTTAGACTTTCCAAAGGTTATATTAATATACATAAAATTAATGTCTGTTTGTCCCTTATAGGTTACTATGCCATTCATCGGAATGCCATAACAAGATATTTATGCTGCCCATTTTACTATGCAACGCATTACATTCGCACGTACAATTCACACAGTTTTCTATGGTTGAAATAGAAATGAAACGTATTACGTTTACATGGTTTTGTCTACTCCCTTTTCTTCTATGAAACAGAACCACATTTCCTTCTTTACTCCCACTTCGACAAACAATACATTTCATTTTCTACATGTTTAAAACAAATGCATCGAATTACATTCACGCGGTTTTCTCTACTCTTCTTTTATGTAACACGTTCACGTGTTCTTTACTCAACATACAATTCACACAATTTTGTCTATGATTAAAATACAAATACAACGTAGTACATTCACAAGATTTTCTTAACTCACTTTCCTTTTACGTAACACATTCAAATGTATTTCTCTTCTCACTTTTCTACCAACAATTCAATACTTTTCTGTATTGTCGAAATAGAAATGCAACGTATTACATTCACGTGGTTTTCTCGACTCGCTTTTCTTTTACGTAACAAATCCAAATGTCTTCTTTCCTTGCCCTTCAAAAACAATTAATACAATTTTCTATTATTGAAATATAATAAATGCAACGTATTACATTCACATGATTTTCTCCACTCACCTTTATATAGTTTATTTGTCTACTCCCACGTCTACATATAATTAACCTTTAACTTCCATCCCTTAGATGTGCTTGAATTCAAGGTGCCACGGAAAGTTTATTTCCGTTGAATTCTCGGTATTGAATTTTTCGATCGGTAGCAATACTTTCACTACAAACAAAACGCAAAAAATGTGATTGCAATAAATACACACGCTGAATTGTCTGAAGAAAGGGTAATGTCATGGTTTACGTAATGCACAAATAGGTACGCCAGCTTTCGGTATGAATATGCATTATAGGCCGATAAGAGAATTAGCATCAAGGACGTGAAGCCAAAATGTTAAATGAGGAAATTGAAATTCAAAGTGAATCTCAGCCGTAACTGCGAAATGGTGGAATAATGCCATTAGTGAATATGCATACATCTCACCCCGTTACAGATGCGACTTTTGCTTCCCAAGAGAACCATAGGGAGCCTCACAAACAAGAAAGTTCTGATTATAGCCAGCTACTTTGTAGTGATAGATATACAGGGTAACCCATATAAAGAATTAAAAAAAAAAAAAAAAAACTAAACCCCAGCGCAACAGTCCAGGAAGGGTCAAGGCTTGCCGCCCAACCGCTGCGTCCCCACCTCTGTCCACTACAGGCGTCATTGGTGGGGTGCAGTACTGGAGGGTGGTACGTGGTCAGCGTCCCAAACCATCCCGGACAGTTATGCGGCCTTCTCGAACTGGGGTCGTTACTTCTCCATGAAGTAGCTCCTGAATTGGCCCCTCCGGGACCTAACGAGGCTGAGTGCACCCGTACCAGACCTCCCAGCAGGGAAAAACCCCCGTGCTGGTACCGGGGATCGAACCCGGGTCCTCCGCGGCAGAGGCAACCGCCCTACCAACTGCGCTACGGAGGCGGTCATATAAAGTATTACAGGTGAATATATCTTAAACGAACAGAAAAAACCAAACGCCAAGAAATGGAAATCTTCCAAATTGTGATATAGAAAATACTTTCATGGGATCCCATATGGGCCCAACCTTAGAATTTTAAATGAAATGGTGGCGTTGCTGTCACTTTGTTTAGCTGGACTTTCAACATGTCAACAAACTTCATGGTCCCTGTAATAGTGTGTCTGCGCGCAGTTACCCACCTCCCATTTAATGTATTCATCCGCGTGGTATGTGTATAATTATTATCGGCCATCTGATGCTATACTAACTGTAATAATAATAATAATAATAATAATAATAATAATAATAATAATAATAATAATAATAATAATAATAACAATAATAATAACAATAATAATAACAATAATAGTAACAATAATAGTAACAATAATAGTAACAATAATAATAATAATAATAATAATAATAATTAATAATAATAATAATTAATAATAATAATGTCACCGCGCCCGCCGCATCTGATTGCCTACACTGGGGAGGGGGGACCCAGCCAGTCGCCTGCCTGGCCTAACGACCTGCCGCCAACAACAATAGGAGCGTACGAGACAATAGCTATTACATGGTGGTGCGGTTTCTGGACCGCTCCGCCACAGGCACTCCCGAATATTCTACCTCCAGAACTTTCCCTCTGTCTAAGGACCTATATAAGTCGCTGCCAAGCACCGGGCAGCAAGGAAAAAAGACGTATACGAAGCGTTGAGGAGTCGTGCCGACTAGCAGTTCAATCTGACAGTTCTTATTTGTGATTCAGCAGTTGTTCTGTTGCTCTGAGCTTGGACAAAAGTAATCTAAGTGTAACGTTAGCACTACGCTAACTGACTAAAAGGCAATAAAGTGTAAATAGCAGTAACTGGTGTTTTCTTCATTTGTTACAATAATAATAATAATAATAATAATAATAATAATAATAATAATAATAATAATAATAATAATAATAATAATAATAACAATAACAACAATAACAACAATAACAACAATAATAATAATAGGTAATAATAATAGGTAATAATAACAACAACAATACTGTGCCACTGCAGCTCTGACGAACCTAGGGCTGCCAAACGATGCCGACCTCACGCCCACCTCCACGTGCTGCAGCAGGAGTGGAAGGACATCCAACCGATACGGGGAGGTGATGGGACCAGCATCACGCACCTCTCTGCCGGAATGCTAGCTTTATTGGCCATGATTGCTGCCTATCGCAGCTACTCATTTTTCCCACTACGGAGTAGGCACCGTTCGTGTATCTGGGACTTAAATACGCATTCGATCGATACCAGGTGCATTCCACGGACAGGAATTAGAGCTTCTCGCTCCAGAATATTGCGCCACGCCTCAGGACATATTATTAATACCTCAGTAATATCATTTTACCTAAAAGTTTGATGTATTGCATTCACATGACCTTCTTTACTCACCCATCTACATACAAGTGTTGCAAAAGGTTCTTGATAAGCGACATAAACATTGACACATTTCGTTGTGGGTAGACATAAGATGAACAGAGTAGTCTAAAGCGATAGCTAGATTTTTGTCGCTGGGTGATGGCTTTGAAATTACATGTTTTCTCGATCACGAGAGAAAGCGAATAGGCAGTTCGCACTTGAAAACTTATACGGATTTGAAAATACAAACCAATAACAAATAACATCTCACAAATGGTTAAACTATAACAAACGTTTATTTGAGAAATTGTGTACTTTAAGAAAACTACATTTTTTTTTTTTTTAACATTGCCCAAACACAGCTTGTGTGTTTAAAAACACCGGCAGTGACTTTGTTGGCATAAATAAATAATAATTAAATACCATGTTTGGAATTTAATCGACTGTGCGTTTTGAAATAATTATGCTGTTCAGAGAAACATATGTTTTTATTCAGGGAGCCTCGAAACATGCATTTCTGATTAAACCTCGATATCGAATTTTTGGGTGGAATAGCATACGCGCACTTGAATAGTATGACTAGAAAAAGAAATGAAATCCCATATTTCATTTTTGAGTTAAAACATGTCAGCTGAAGACATTCAAGGACATTTCCATACTCCCAACTACTCATTAATGGAAAAAGTTGCAATTCTTTATTTTATTAAAAATGGGCCTAAAATTTTTGATTGAATTATCATAACTCATATATTTTCCTGAATAATAAAGTTTATAAATTGAAGTTTTGAGGACACGCTTTTGAAGTGCTCTTCACACAGAACGCATTTTCGTTTTCACAAGTTGAGTTGTCATGCGGTACACAGGGTCAAAGGTCCTGCTTCGACCATACCCATAGATTCTACATGATGAGGATAACAAATGTGACCAATACAATTATTGTCAATAAAGCAGCGTTGCGTCGAGAAAAGAATAATTTATGTCAAATATTTGGAGCCATCCAGCTTCTTGACGAATGGCTATAAATAGTCTATTATTTAATGTTACAATGTCATGCAAAGTTTAATTTCTAAGAGAGATTTGGCAACGCTACATTAATATTTAAAGGCCGGAGGCGTGTGCGTTTTTCCATAGGTATACTGCACATGGACTTTACTGTTATCGCTCGAGCATGTAAACATCTGCAGGCAGTGTACCTGCATCATTCATGCCTGACCATGAAAACCGCCTCACTGCAGCATAACCTACAAGCATAATAAACTATGCATTCTGGAGTTGAACTTAAACGCTTATTCATACTACTTTAAAACCGTTACAGAGTGCTGGCTTACAATGTACATTCGTAAATTATTAAATGTGAAATTTTGACGTCTATCACTGAAGCAGTGTTCAAATAGTGAAAAACTTCTTTCTACGTCACACGATGTTAGAGGTGCAAATGTAGAGAATTCCGCTCTGTTGTCTGGCGTGTTTTCCTTCTTACTCATTTTCAAAATTTCACACATAGCTTAATAACCAAAATTTAAGATTCAAGGTAGGAAAATCAGAAGAAATTTTAACTAGTAAAGGAGTCAGACAAGGGTGCCCAATGTCACCGACACTTTTTAACATCTATGTTAATAAAATAATCCAAAATTGGAGACAGAAAATTGACGCAGGCATAAAAGTAGCCCAAGGAAAAATTTTAAATATTTTATTATATGCAGATGACGTAGTAATTATACAAGAAACAGAAGATGATCTATAACGTTCAATACACCACCTTAACCAAATATGCAAAAGTTTTAATATTGAAATATCAACAGAAAAGTAAAAAATAATGACAAATTGGGGTAAAATACCAATAAGGTCTAAAATAGTCGTTAATGATAAAGTATAGGAACAAGTATCCTCCTTCAATTATTTAGGGTGTAAAATCAGCAATGAGAAAGATAACGATACGAACAAAAAATTAATGAGATTTGAAACAATCTGTGGAACAATTCACAAAACCCTAAAGAATAAAACAAGATCTGAAACAAGAATAAAATTTTATAATACCATGGCGGTCCCAACGTTACTTTATGGATGCGAAAACTGGGTACCTACACAAAGAACCATCAGCAGAATACAAAGTTGCGAAATGAGATTCTTGAGAAGAACAAAAGGATGTACAAGAGAAGATAGAATTATAAATGAAAATATAAGAAATGAATTACAAGTGGAAGCTATCACCTCAAGAATGGACAGGTACAGAAGAAGATGGTTTGAACATGTTGGAAGAATGGATGATACAAGACTGCCAAAAGTAGTTTTCCAATATTGTCCTAAAGGAAAGAGAGACTTAGAGAGGCCGAGGAAAAGATGGAAGGAGACACTGTGAAGACGGAACAGGCGAGAGCCTAATCCATGAAGTGAAGAAGAAGAAGAAGAAGAAGAAGAAGAAGAAGAAGAAGAAGAAGAAGAAGAAGAAGAAGAAAGAGAAGAAGCTTGATAACCAATATTTTTGTTTGCGACTTTCTGGAATTTAGCTTTCACCTTTTCGATACCTGACACAAGAAGTATACTATTAATTGAATTAGCTAAGTCCTCTATCATGTTTATGTCTTTGGACATTTTCAAGCCCGATGTTCCCAATTGCTTAATAGCTTTGGGCAACACTGCAAAATTGTTGGATATGAACTGAAGATTTTCAGATAGCTCATGCGATATCAGAGATTTTGTAGTTACCATCGCAGATGAATCTGTCACATAAAGCGCTAATGACATTTACAATTTCATTGTAATGTACCGCATAATACATGACGTTCTCTATCCAAGTACCCCATCTTGTAATTATTGGCGTCTGCATACACTTTGCAAGTCAATGCTTCACTAGTTCGCAGAGTACCGCGGTACGTTGTGTTCGACTCTTGCTTCTATAGTGGCAGTTATTTGCACACTTGATGGCCGTGCTGTACTTCTGAAGTGATCCATATTCTGCGTCCAGCTAGCCTGTATCGCATGCGAGCGCATATTCCTCCGCCTTTATTAATATTTAACCGGTGAAACGGTAAATATATAGGTTTTACCTCGTTTTTCTTTTTTCCTGTGGAGTTTCATTACCGGGAAAAATGATTAACTATATATATAAAGACTCAGTATGGATTTTTACTTCTACTTACGTAAGTAGAGGAAGAATTGTATCCCTCTCAAAAATTCGACATCGAGATTTCACCGGAAGTACATAGTTTGAGACTATCTAAGTCCATAATAGTGATTTTAGAAAATGTGTCTGTGTATGTGTGCGCGCACGTGTCTATCTGTCAACAGATGACTCAAAAACCAAAAGTCTGTGAAATACCAAATTGGTATATAAGTCCAGTATCATCCAAGGATGCCACAACCACACCAAGCTACCCCTAACATGGGAAAGCTTTCGGTATTTAGATCTTCTCAAAACTGGCTCCAATAATTTAAATTAAAATATCACACGTTTAAGATGATTTCATGACAAATGAAATTTATATATTGATTAGCCAGGAACAACCTCTGAAGAGTTCTAAGTTCTGGATGACTTTTGCACAACTAGTAAATTGTAAGAGGTACGCAAAATTTTACTGCACAAACAATGTAGATCTTGATAAAGCAGACAGTTTATGCCAAACAAATTTTTGTAGAGTGAACTGTTTCCCAGACATTCATTGTGAGTAGTTCCCATTTTATCTCTTGTCGATGTCCAAGGCGTTACGTAGTGACTAGTTCTATCACTTAAAGCCTACTGTATTCCCATATTGCCCTTGTACCTATAAGAAAATTCGCTGTAAGACAAATGTTTATCTCGAAGTTGGTAGAGGAATAAACAGTTTGTACAAGAGTAGAGAATATGCAACACTTGAGGAAATGCTACCTATCTTCGTGCTCCTTCACCTACCATACACAAGCGGTAGAGAAAGTAAAACTGTGAAGTGTAAATAACGCTACATGGTTCTTGTCTTATGCCATCAGTTGGCGTTATTTGCATCTTACAGTTAATAATAGCCAGAAGAGCATAAGATTGATGTTTAAGGGTGCTCATTTAATCAGAGCTTGAGTAGCCTCTGGAGCGTATTAATTTAGAATCGGAAGCCTTAAATGTGTAAATGTATTCCTTTTTCGGCTACAGCTTTTACGATCCCTATTTGCAAGTCTTTTATCGCCGTAGTTCCCTCATGCATCGTGTGAATAATAACCAAGATCGGCCGATATGGCTCAGAGGTAGCGTCATAACACGCATTCTGGAGTCGAGGGTTCACATCCCATGTAGTGGTCATTCTGAGTGGAGCACGTTCGTTGTTTTCGTCAACTGCAGGTAAGTTCCGGATTGGATTGTCGATATCAGGGCCTAAAGTCCCAAAAGAAATGTAAATAAAAACGCACGGTACAGGCAGGCGACTGTTTAACTAAGACCGTTCGTTCAACATCATAATAAATAGGTGTACACTCGAAGAATCGTCAGCAGTTCCACGATTCTAAACTTCCCATTACACAAAAAGGCAATAGAGGTTACAAACAGGCGACTACGTAACTAAGGCCAGCTGTCCAGCATCACAATGAGTATATCTACATTAAAAGAACATTCAGCATTTTCATGATCCCTAAGTATACTATTCATTAAAACTCAATAGTACCAAGAATACATGGTACAGGAAATGCATATGTTGAATTTTCTGGGAAAGTCTTCTGAAGTCCTCCTCTACTCGTATCTGATGTGTTACACTCACGTGATGTTCTCTACTCTTGTACTCTTGAGCACTGTAACATTTGAAAGCACATGTGACAGCACTCAATCTTTTTCTTCTATGGCCGTACAAACTATTCCTGCCGAAGCTTATTTCTTTATCTATTTCATATCAATCGAGATAAACATTTGGGGAAACTATCTTATTGCTAATCTTCTTGTGGGTCCAACAGAACTAAAGGAATACAATAGGTTTTAAGCGGCAGATTATATTTTAAGACCGGGTCGCTATGTGATGGCTTTGACATTCCTTTATATTTGCATGCAAAGAGATAGAAAAACGCAAAACGCATTCCTATTTCAGAAAAGTATTGGAAAATTCAACCAATGTCGGAATTTGGTTCAGTCCAAGGAAAAAAATGCGTCTACATAAATGGCGTGTTTTAAGATCTACAATTTTTGTAGTAAGACTTTGTCTCTTTTACGGTCTACCATTTATGCAAAGGTCATCCTGAATAAAGAGGGCTTCTGAGAATATTTCCAGAAAATTCAAGATTTAGGTTGCACATAAAAATATATAACATAAATGGTATTTTAATCAAAATTGTTAGAACCTTTTTTGAGAAAATTAAAATTTTCGAAAAATGTACTATGTAAAAAAAAAAAGTAGTCTTGAAAACCTTCGGGTAGCATTCTTGGAAAATGCTGAACTGAAATACCTTATCGTTTCGTGAGTTATGCTGTCCACAAACACACACACGGACTCACACACATATATGGACCTTTTTCTAAAACTTATTTTTGTGATTCAAGGGTTGTCAAAAAATTTGTTTCTGGTGAAATTTTGATATCGAATCTTATGTGGAATCCGATACTTCCTCACTTACTATACATAGCGAGAAAATGAAAACTTTACGGTCTGTTTAAAATCAATCAGTCAATATATTTGTTCAAGAGTATAATGATATAAGAATAGGACATTGCCAACAACGAAAATATGTCACACATACATGTGCAGAAATATCAATAGTGAAATAATATTTACGGTATATGGAATACTTCAACATAAATTGGAATCGATTTAAGCACAAATGTTTAATATCTGAAATGCCATATTTAAACTATCACATTAAAGCAAATGTTAGGGAACGCAATAGTACTGGGAATATTACTAGGTGACATGTAAAATTTGAAGACTAGCTAAAACTTAGGAAAATTCTCTCGCACTTCGTAGACGTCCTTAACTGCTTGATTTAATGAATAGGTATATAAAGTAATACACATACTTTTATACATACTTTCCGTACTTCTGAGGTGGCGCCGTGGCCGAGCGGTTAGCGCGCTCACCTACCACCTAGGCGGCCCGGGTTCGATCCCAGGGACCCGCATGTGGTATTCGTGGTGAACGAAGCGGCGTCTGGGCGGGTTTTCTCCGGTTTCCCCCGCCATCTCCTTCCACCGGTGCTCCATCTTCATTCCATGTGTCATCAGTGTCACCGCCTGTGGTGCCGTAGTAGTAAAAGCGGGCGTTAAACACTACAAACCGTACTTCTGAACATCTGTAGAAGAATTATAGAAATGGTCCAGCGTAAGATAGTCATAAGAATCGTTAGTGCATATAGGACGAAGGCAGTTCAAGTTACTGCAGGCATTATACCCATACATATGTTGGCCAAAAAACACACATGTTATAGCAAACAATATAACTCAAAAGAAAACAGCACGAGAAAATACTATGGACACGTGGCAACAAGAATGGGAAACAGAAACTGAAGTGGCCCAATGGATGAAAAGGCTTATACAGCAGATATAGCCATAGATCACAAGAAAACAAGGATAACTAGATTTCTATTTAACCCTGTTTCTGTCACAACATGGGCGATTTAAATCCTACTTGTTTAAAATGTGCCTAGTAAACAGTGGAGATTGTTCGTATTGCAGAGCAATACAGACCCAATTGTACTGCTGCAAGACATGAAAGCACCAGAAAAAAAAATCTGATGTGTTGCACTCACATGACTTTCTCTACTCTTGTACTAACCATTCTTACAAACTCTTGTTCCTATATCTTCTTCGTGTTAAGATAAACATTTGTATAACTTATCTTATTGCTTATTTCCTTGTAGGTACAAGGGGAATATTGGAATACACTAGGCTTTGTGCGATAGTCAAATCGAGCTTTGGGATTCTGTTGCCTTTGCCCACTTAACATATAAAAAAATGAACAACGATGATCCTTTTCACGAAAGTTCTTAGTTTTCCGAAACGCACACACATAACAAGGAATATCTCCGAAATGGTTCACCCTATAAGAAAATTTATTGAGACATAAATTGTGTATTTTAGCAAGATCTACATTTCTTGTATAGTATGATTTTGTCTATCTCTAACGGTTTACCAGTTATGCAAAAGTCGTCCAGAGTAAATACGACTACAGGGGCTATAGCCAGAAAATTCAAGATATACATTTCATTTGTCATCAAAATATCTCAAACATATGACATTTTAATCAAAATCGTTAGAGCCGTTTTCAACAAAATCAAAATTTTCGAAAAATCTTCCATGTAGAGGGTAGTTTAGGGTGGGGCTATTTTCTTCAAAATCTTCGTGTCACATCCTTGAAAGACATTAAACTTAAATACCAACTTTGGTTTTTAACCGACTTTTCGTTTTTCAGTTATGTTGTCCACAGACTGACAGACACACAGACTGACACACAGACACACACACGGACCTTTTTCTAAAAATGCTTTTTCTAGAAATGCTTCTAAAATTCTGGATTCAGGGGGCCTCAAAACATATATTTCCGGTGAAATCTCGACATCGAATTTTTGGGTGGAATACAATACTTCCCCTACTTACCAGTAGAGAAAGTAATAGGACGAAACCAGACAGCAAACAATGTAATAGAAATAATGCCAGAGAGCAAATACAATTGGGACATTATAGAACAAATGATGGCAACCATTATAAGAGCAAAGGAGGTAGATGAAAAAGGTAGATAAGTAAGCGATTTTGCAGCCTATGAACTAATACCGAGAGGCAGTTGAAACTCTTGGATATGGCCCCATTGCGTTTAACTAGCAACCACTGATCATGAGAAATCACTCGAGCGGAGCGAGCGCTCTTAATACGCTTATGATTCATAGTTTATATAAGATAAAGTACGTTGTTTACATTAAACAGAATGAATTAATTACTTAGGAGTGCTGTGATGTTGCACATTGAAGGTACAGCATAGAACCCACCCACTTATACAGCAATATAACCACGCAAGGACAACAACCATGGCCCTCTTTCCGCTACAGAGCATGCGCAGTGGGGACTGCTAACACAAATGAGAAGCGAAATCCGCTAGTTAGGATGTTTTGGTTTGTTTTTGCTCTTCTTTTGCAGTGAATTGTTGATACTGCATTACCCAAAACGGGTGGTGCAGAAAAAAGTGACCCTTTTAAGTTAGAGTAAATACAAAGAATGATGTACGGCCAATATAATAAACACACACAAAAAAGGGAGCAGACATGAATGTGGAAATTATAGAGGTATCGCCTTACTAACAACGGCGTATAAGTTATATTCAGCAGTGCTAAAAAAGAAATTATACCCAAGAGTCGAAAAAAATTTAGGAGAAGAGCAAAACGGTTTCAGGAAGGGAAGGTCTTGTAGCGATGCCATATTTACTATAAAACAGATCTTAGAGAAAAGGTCTGAATATAATTTACAAAGTTGCCTACTGTTCCTAGATTACTTCAAAGCTTATGACAGAGTACAACGAAATAAGTTATGGAAAATAATGGAAGAATATAAAATACCAGCCAATTTGATTAATGCTATTAAATCATTGTATAATAAAACAATACTATCAATCAACAAGGAAAGGGCGGATGTTAACAAAGGATTAAGACGGGGCTGCGGATTGTCACCAATACTGTTCGACCTATATTTAAATTAAATAATTGAAGAATGGAGAATAAAATACAAACCCAAAGGAATAGTTTTGAATAATACTAATATTGACACCATAATATTGGCAGACGATCAGGTATTGCTAGCCGAGAATGAAACAGAATTACAAAAAGCAGTCAAACACCTAAATGAAGTAGGGAAAAAATATAACATGAAAATTTCGGGAAAGAAAACGAAGGCAATGGCAATGATACGAAGAGAACAAAAAAGAATAAAAATCGTTATCGAGGAAGATATAATCGAACAAGTATCAACATTTAAATATTTAGGCTCTAAAATATCAATTTGGAACACAAAAGCAGATATTGAAGAAAATATAGGAACCTACAATAAACTAAATGGATGCATTAAAAGACACTTCGGTAGAAGTATGAGAAAAGAAGTTAAACAAAGATTACATAATATTGTGTCCTAACCAGCACTAAAGTACTCTTGCGAAACATGGGTCCTACGATCTAGGGAAAAATCCAGATTAGAAGCAGCCCAAATGAGGTTTTTACGACCACTATTGGGAGTAACAAGATGGGTCAGAATGAGAAATACTGATATACGAGCACAACTTATGGAAGAAAATATAATTGAAGAGATTCAACGTTATCAGAAAGAGTGGAAAGGCCGTGTTTTAGGGATGTCCCCTTCGAGATACCCACGGCAAGCTTTATTTTACAGACCTTCTGGACGGAGAAACATTGGACGACAACGGAGAAGATGGAGCGACCAATTTATTTAGCCTCGGAACAGGTCTAAAGGCCTAAACCTTGTCAGGAAGAAGAACAAGAAGAAAAAGAAAAAGAAGAAGAAGAAGACAAATAATTACAGACGAATTGCTGAAAAGTACTCACCATTTGTTGAAGATGTTTGAAAGTGTCTCCTGAAGCTGCGCACGTCTAGCCACATTCAGACATACCTGGCGTAAAGTTGCGATGTTGATGTTGGCAGAATTGTGTGTTAGACCTTGCTCTTCAAATATCCTCACACGTTCTTAGATCGGGGGAACTTAGCGACCACAATACCTAACACCTCGTCCCGTGCAGAGCATATGATTTGAATTATGAACTCATAATTTGAGTTCTTTCTTGTATCGAGAGAGTCATTTTCCGAAATGTGAACAGCAATGCGTATATGAACTGATGAAATAAACTTAAGTGCTGACAGAAGCATCCCAACATCGATTATTCATATTGCGTATTGCGGTACTGTCACTTGATTCAATCTTAACGATAAATTTTAACAGAAATTTAGATTAATGCAAAACGGAGATATCTGCCCCACCTGTAGGTGTATATAAACTAAACCTAACGCACCTTCCGTGAATCAGAAACCTAACCTTATACTAATGGTGAATCATAGCATATTGAGAAGGCAATTGTTCACTTTGTTTACTTAACCATAACATTTGATTTGCACTCAAACAGTTCAGGAATGGCGCCATACAAGCTCCTGAATGTTTTGCTATTCTTATGAACTTAGGGTTGGGGTTAATGTAGGTACTGAGTTCCATTGTAGTGCGTGCTTTAATGGAAACATATACAACAGTGCAAGTTATTACGGGAGCTGGAAAGGGAAATCTGATCTTCATGCCAAGCATAAAGTCAATTTCCGACATTCTTTATACATAATTTATAAACTAAATGATTTATTGCGTGTAACACAATAAAGGGAAGCGTATATGAGCTGTAAATGCGATCCTTCCCGTTTTAACACACTTTCTTATGTACTTAATCAATCGCGCAATGTCAATAAACAACTCCATTTTGTTATAACTGCGCATGTGCACACGGAAGTGCCAACATACAAGCAGCAGAAGTGTAATCCGCGAAAATATCGTCATATCTCAGTTCCTCTTCTGCACATCAAGGTGTCGGTCGACTAGCATTTGCAATGAATATGAACAAGGCACAAGGGCAGGCATTAGCTTCTATCTTCCTAAGCCAGTGTTTACTTATGGACAATAACGTGTACATGGCATTTGATCGTGTGAAGAATCCAGAAAATATTAAAGTTGTTATTAAAACTACAAGTCAGCAGGACGAAAGTGCCGAAACCACATATACAAAAAACAGTGTAGAAATTCTGCTGTAATGTGACTTCACTTCCCTCTGTTGACATAATAAGTGTGTACAGTTGCATCTGATATTGCGACTACCACATTGTATTGTGCAGTTATTTTGCTTCAGTGAAGAATATTACACCATCCTTTACTCTTATACTTATTTTTGTTTCGCATGTTTCGCTTTTTACATCAACTAAATAGCAGCTGTGGTGCTACAGGCCTCTAGTATACATATAAAGGCTAACCCTAACCTAAGCTCCCATGAATCAGAAACCCAACGTATGTATGTAGGTACATGAATCATAAGGATGCTTTGTTATGCTGTTTGTAGACATCTGCGAGTAAACTTGGTAATCGCTGAGATAATGTACGGTCAAATGTGAATCACTTATTCAACTTTTTCAGGTTTCTGATTCACGGGACATTAGATTAGAGTTTAAAAAATGTATTCTTTGTTAACCACGCTGCCAATTACCAGAATCACAATAGCGGCGCCGGTGTAATGAATTTCGCCTCGCAGCGAGTGTGCATTCTTAATATGGTTATGATTCAATCCCTCAACAAGAACAAGCACAAATCAAAACACCGCCAATCCAGCAGATTTCGCTTCCTATTTAAGTTGGCAGTCCCTATCGCGCATGCTCAGCAGCGGGAAAATGGCCATGTTTGTTGTCCTTATGCCATTATTTTCCTCTGAAGGAAGACGTCGTACAAAAGGGTGAGCGGTTGTGTTCCAGGCTCTCCAAGAGACAACACTCACACCTAATAAAGGTCGTAATGTAATTATTTCACGTTTATCAATACGCGGCGTCAGGTGCTCAAGTATAGCCAAAGTAATTTTACCAAAACTAAGGAGTCTATGCACCCAAAGAAGTGTCTTCAAAGTGAATAATAATAATAATAATAATAATAATAATAATAATAATAATAATAATAATAATAATAATAATAATAATAACAACAACAATAATAATAATAATAATAACAATAATAATAACAATAATAACAATAATAACAATAATAATAATAATAATAATAATAATAATAATAATAATAATAATAATAATAATAATAATAATAATAATAATAATAATAATAATAATAATAATAATAATAATAATAATAATGAACGCGATCGTTCCAGTAATATTTTTCTTTTTTCACGGGTTTCCGTCTTACAAACCGTTGTACATATTTTAGTAAAACAAAGTAAAAAACGATATAGTTGTATAGAATTAAATTGAAGGAATAATTTAAAATAAGATTCCGTAAGTAAAAAAAGAGGTTCAGTTATAAGTTTTACTGTACTTTCAACTTACATGTCATACATAATGCAGTTTCTCCATTAGTTTCTTTTCCCCCAGATATCCGTCAAAGTGCAGTGTTGCGTTTTCTTCACAAGAGAACACTCTATGATCTGCTTTACATCCTGCATCAGCTCCAGGAGTTCTGGAACATTCTTGGAGGCTGCAAATTCCTGAAGGTCTCTCGCAACAAATAACCCTTCTCTAAAGGTGCATATTTTTTACTTCCTTCCAGCAGCAATATCTGCTGCACGTTGAATGTCTTCAGTCGTGGCAAGTTCGTTATCAAAGCACCTATGTATTAGGCATAATGAAAATCCGTCTTAATTAGGTTATTTATGCAAACAGTTCCGGAAAAACTATTCCGTTTCCGCGTTAGGCAGTTTTCGGATTTAGAGTGTTATTTAATATTGGAAATAGCTCCGTTCCGTTTCCGGTATATAGGGGATTCGGGCAAGTGAGGTTTTACTATAGTAATAATCACTAGGCCACTAGTCTGATACTGTTAGAATTTCTGCTGCCTATGACCGAACAACGCTTTTAGCACCCTTCTTTCATAATAAAATTGTGAAGTTATCTCAACAAATAACGCTACATTTTTGCTATAGCGCATAGGCGAAAGATAGTGTAAACCTAACGAAGGGACTGAAATTAGCTAGGCTGACGAGGATTTAAATCAATTTCTGGCGTTTTCCAACGACGGTAAGTTTAAATGTACATCATATGTAACACCATATCTCAATGCTTTCTTCTGTTGTTGTAGTGTTTAACGCCCGCTTTTACTACTACGGCACCGCAGGCGGTGACACTGATGATACATGAAGATGGAGCACCGGTGGAATGAGATGGCGGGGGAAACCGGAGTACCCGGAGAAAACCCGCCCTGACGCCGCTTCGTCCACCACGAATACCACATGCGGGTCCCTGGGATCGAACCCGGGCCGCCTAGGTGGTAGGCGAGCGCGCTAACCGCTCGGCCACGGCGCCGCCCATGCTTTCTTCCCTTTTATACATTAACACAGGTATAACAATTGAGCTAGCTACTGTATTTATTTTGAAAAAAAATATGCGGCTTACAATTTTGTAGTTTTACGTTCAACTGATGATTTAACTGTATACACCTTGCTGTATATGGAGCGGCAATCATTTAGGTTCCTGTTGTTCGTCCTTTTGAACAAGATTATCTATATCCTCCACTCTGTTATCACGCTTCCTTCTTTTGGACCTGGTCTCCATAGGATGGACTCTTCTCTTCTTGGATGTATGCTTCTTCCGGTGTATTTCAGCTCCGGTCTGTTCGGCCGTGACTGGGGTCACCGTAACCTCTTTGGAAACCCAGATGTTGGTTTCATCTTCAGCATACGCTTGTAGTGACTTGTTGGAAACCTTAGTGGACTCGCTACATGCGTCCACATCTCGGGATGAACAACCTTGATCTTCTTTGAAACCTAGTTCGTTGTTTTCATCTTTGCCAGAAGTTACGCCGGCTTTTTCGTCCACACCAATATCGTTAAACTTTTCTTCACCAGAATCTTCAGGAATTTCGTGCTTGCTTTCATCACTTTCCTCTTGGGAAGTCATCATGATAATAACACGAGGGAGAAAATTTATTAAATTCGTGTTTATACGTGCTGCTATGGCAATGCCTCACTATAAAACAAACAAATCGCGTGGAAACTTACCAAAACGAAAATCCCACCATACTAATTTGCAAAACTCAACTATCTAAAACGTTGTGTTCGCGTGTATTTATAATGTAATATAACTGAATGTTCTTACAGGTTCAACAATATTCATCGCACGAATGAGATGTAACGTGTAACTTTTGTAACAAACATATCATTCGAACATCAATGAAATAAACAGTAGTTTGCGTTAGTGGTTAATAAAAAACAAAGGTTTAAAAATGGATAATATTGGTCAAGTCCGACCAGAATTGCTTTTAGAACCAGATATTTAGTGCTTTATTATAAAGTATTTCTTTGTAATCTACAGAAAAATCAGTCGAATGTTTCTAGTTAAGCCTAGGTTACCAAGTATTATTCTACAGCTTAGACTACTAAGATGGGGGGGGGGGGGGGGGGGGGGAGGGGTGGCCACCACTAGTAATAAAATATCTGAGCAGTTTTTAAAACGAATTTATTTTAAAAATCTAATGTGTTGCACTCATATGACTTTCTCTACTCTTGTACTAACCATTCTTACAAACTCTTGTTCCTATATCTTCTTCGTCTTAAGATAAACATTTGTCCAAGTTATTTTGTTGCTTATTTCCTTGTTGGTGCAAGAGAGATATTAGAATACAGTAGGCTTTGAGAGATAGTTAAATCTTTTAAAGCTTTGAGATTTCGTTCTCTTTTCACACTTAACGTGCAAAACAAATGAACAACGATGATCCTTTTCACGAAAGTTCTAAGTTTTCCGAAACTCACACACATAACAAGGAATATCTCCGAAATGGTTCTCCCTACAAGAAAATTTATTGGGACATAAATTGTGTATTTTAGCAAGATCTACATTTTTTGTATAGTATGATTTGATCTATCTCTAACGGTTTACCAATTATGCAAAAGTCGTCTAGAGTAAGTACGACTACAGGGACCATAGCCAGAAAATTCAAGATATACATTTCATTTGTCATAAAAATATCTCAAACATACGACATTTTAATCAAACTCGTTAGAGCCATTTTCAAGAAAATCAAAATTTGCGAAAAATGTTCCATGTAAAGGGTAGTTTAGGGTGGGGCTATTTTCTTCAAAATCTTCGTGTCGCATCCTTGAAAGACATTAAGCTTAAATACCAACTTTGGTTTTTAACCAACTTTTCGTTTTTGAGTTATACTGACCACAGACACACAGACAGACACACATAGACACACACACGGACCTTTTTCTAAAAATGTTTTTTGATTCAGGGGGTCTCAAAATATATATTTTCGGTGAAATCTCGACATCGAATTTTTGGGTGGAATACAAAACTTCCCCTAATTACCAGTAGAGAAAGTAAAAATGGGTATTATATTTTATCATGTCTATAAAGGTAATTTTTAACACTGTTTAACCGTTCCTTTTTTTCTTTTTTACATGAATCACATTAGGTATTATGCCAATCCTTATTACAGAGCTACCAACGGAGGTAACCACCACTGATAATAAAATATCTCAGCAATTTTTAAAATAAATTTACTTTAAAATTAGGCATTGTATCTTTTCATGTTAATAAAGGTAACATTTAACACTGTTTCATTACTCCTTTCTAATTTTTACATGAATTACATTATACCGATGGCGTAGTACTT
Organism: Tenodera sinensis; assembly: GCA_030765045.1. Classification (NCBI taxonomy): domain Eukaryota; kingdom Metazoa; phylum Arthropoda; class Insecta; order Mantodea; family Mantidae; genus Tenodera; species Tenodera sinensis. The sequence continues at coordinate 294,732,758 of CM060962.1, read as the reverse complement.
TATGGCCACCTTGACATTTTATTGTTTCTCAAAAAGACCAACAATGAAAACTTTGAAACAAATACGCAACTCAGTAGTAGAAACAGACATTGACAATAATTATTAACTACATGCCTTTAATCAGAAGAAGAAAAGAAAATTTTGAAAAATTACAGAAGGTGGGCATAAAATACCCTCCCGCTTGGTAATACGAGGGTTAAGTTGTTGCCTGCTTTCGATCAGGAACCTGAGGAATATGTACACTTTAAAATTATACTGAGGGTAGGTGAGTATTTTTATGTTAACCTTTTTACTTTCTCTATTAGTAGGCAGAAGACGTATTGTATTCCACCCAAAAATTCGATGTCGAGATTTCACCGGAAATATATATTTTGAGGCCCACTGAATAAAAAAAGGATTTATAGAAAAAGGTCCGTGGGTGTGTGTGTGTGTGTGTGTGTGTGTGTGTGTGTGTGTGTGTGTGTGTGTGTGTGTGTGTGTGTGTGTGTGTGTGCGCGCATAACTCAAAAACGAAGAGTTGGTTAAAAACCAAAGTTGGTATTTTACTTTAATGTCTCACAAGGATGCGACACGAATATACTGAAGAAAATTCCTCCACCCTAAACTAGCCTTTACATCGAACATTTCTCGAAATTTTTTATTTTCTTGAAAATGGCCACAACGATGTTGATTAAAATGACATATGTTTAAGATATTTTTATGACAAGTGAAATGTATATTTTTAATTTTCTGGCTATAGCCTATGTATTCCTGTTTACTCTGGATGACTTTTGCATAACTGGTAAGCCGTAAGATATAGACAAAATCCTACTATACGAAAAATGTAGATCTTGCTAAAATACACAGTTTATGTCCAAATAAATTTTTTGTAGAGTAAACCATTTCGGAGATATTCCTTGTTATTTGTGTGAGTTGTGGAATACTTGTTGTTGTTGTTGTTGTTGTTGTTGGGGGTTTTTGGACGCACTATCACACTCCTGGCAGGAGTAATCGATGTCTGCGTCGAATCGAAATATGTAGGAGAACTGAGAAAAACGTTGCATCACTAAAGGAGGATCGGAGCACAGATCATAGTTTCATTTTGCAGTTAACGAGATGGCGAAGTAGTAGCCGTGGCAAATCGGTATCCGCACTATATACCAGGGAGGAAATATTCCATGGGCCATTTCCATAACGCTTGGCTAGTCTGCTGATAAATTGCGTAACTGGGAGTGCGTGTGAGGGGCAATTAAGAAAGATGTGGTTGATATCACCGTAGGCACCACAATCACAATTTGGAGAGGCTCTTTGGCGGATTTTAAATAGGTAGACCGGTGTAACGGCGACTCCTAATCGGAGTTTTGAGATCAATGAGATTGCAGCTCTACTGAGAGTGGATTTCTTAAACCATGGGTAGCACTCCGTTAGGGGAGGTGCGTCGGGATAGTTAGAGAGGTGTGAAACCACGTGGTTATATATAAGCCGTGCAGCATCTCTCCAAGGGAGGGTTATCGGTTCCATCGGTGCGGGGAGATGAGCCGCCTCTCTAGCCAGGCGGTCTGCGGTTTCGTTGCCCGAAATATTTGCATGTCCCGGGACCCACAAGAATTGAATTGTATTGCTGCGGTTAAGGTGTTTTGAGATTTCTAGTCGACACATCACCTCCCACCAATGCATCCCCGGATGCACACTGGGTGAGCTGATGCTTCGGAGGGCACTCAAAGAGTCTGAACAAAACAGGATCGTGGAGTTGGAAATTCCAAGAGTAGATCGTAGAGCTTGGTAGAGGGCATAAATCTCAGCAAAATAATTGCAGAACCCCGCAGGGAGAGAAACTCGTGCCGACGTTAGTGTTGTCCAATTTATGAACGCCGCTCCTGCACCTGTTGGGGTAACGGAGCCGTCGGTATATAGGTGGAAAAATGGTTGAGTCATGGATGCCTTGTGTTGGGACATGAAGTGGTGGAACCGTTGTGGAGTAGACGGGTCCCCGCGATGCAGATCGGCAGTCAGAAGAGTCGCCTGTGGTTGGTGGACTAAGTAGTCCACTAAGTATATCGGTAGCCTGGGGAAACTGGGCATGCCCTCTAATTCTTGGCATTTCCGAAATACTATTAAGTAAACCAACGGATGGCGTGTGGAAGCAACTACTTGGTAAAGTGGTAAGCGTGTACTTAACAGGAGTTTCGCGTACAATGGCGTTTCTCGATATTGAAATAGTTTGGCTATAAATCGGACTGCAAGAACCATCTGCCTATGCAGAAGAGGCTGCATTCCCAGCTCCTTGAAAACCTTATTCATAGAAGGTTTGCCTCCTACCCCAAGTATGGCTTTGCCAATGCGGTATAGGACCGAGTCTATTTTCCTCTGCCACACCTTAGGAAGATGAGTAATGACTATCAAGCCGTAGTCTAATTTTGCCTGACATAAAGATAAGAAAATGTTGTATAGACTCTGGGGGTGTGCTCCCCAGCTACGGCCTTGCAAGTAGCGGAACAGGGTACTAGAAGCCAAGAGGGATGAGTGCAGGTGTATCGCCTGCGATTTCCAACTCAGGTTATGGTCCAGGTGTAACCCAAGAAATTTGACGGATCGAGCTAAAGGCAGCGGATTTTCCCCAATGGTCATATTAGCATGTAGCAGAGGTGGACCGCGTTTAAAGAAAATCGATACGCACTTGTCAGGGTGAACCGTCAGGCCAAGGTCTTTGAGCTTGCCAAGAAGGAGGTCTAAATCGGCCTGAAGGGTGGTCGGAGAGTGACTCACAGTATGTAGAGGGGTTTGGGAATATAAGACTAAGTCGTCTGCATATAAAAGTAGTTGGCTATGCTTAAATGGTAATGTACTTAATGTGTGAATGTAAAGGATAAAAAGGAGATGACTGAGGGACGTGCCCTGGGGGAGACCTTGGGAACAAAAACGTGGGGATTGTAACGTATAGCGAGGATGAAGGTAAATGCAGCGATTTGACAGGAGGTTGATAAAAAGTGTAAGTAGGGAAGATGGGAAGGCAAAGTGACGTAATCCTTGGATTAATGGGCCAACAGACACAGAATCATAGGCATGTAATATGTCTAAAAAGTGGGCTAAAACCCCTTGGTTCTGATGCCACGAGACTCGAACGTCGTGTGTAAGTTGTACCAGATTATGCGTAGTAGAGAAACTCTTACGAAAGCCATACTGTCCCTTTGGCCACAGACCAACGCGTTCAAGGTAGAAGGATAGCCGCGAGACCAATATTTGCTCTAACAGCTTGCGCAGTACGGAGGCGAGCACTATCGGTCTATAGTGTGCTGCTTCGTCGCCCGACTTGCCCGGTTTGAGGATAGGGATCACATAAAATGTGTTCCAACCTCCGGGAATCGTTCCTGTGGTCAGGATGTGCGAATAGCATTCTGTAAGTAGGTGTAGAAGTTTGCTTGGAAAATGACGAATCATGTCATAGGAAATACCGTCTGGACCCGGCGTGGAAGAGTGGTTGTGTCGTTGGAGAGCCATTTTTAGTTCTTCGATTGTCACTGCGGAAATCAACTCTCGTCTCCCAGGAATACACTCCACACAACTGTCAGTTGTGTCCTCCACCTCCGGTTTCTCGGCTGCGTAATCTGGGGTTACGGAGCATAAAAATTCCTGTTGTAGCTCAGGGTTATATTCTATGGGAGACATTGGTCCCCGAACACGCGACGTGAACCATCGAAGTTTACGCCATATCTCACAGGATGAGACGTGGGGTGCGAGGTTAGAACAGTAATTCCTCCATCCGAGGCGCTTCGCCTGTTGTAGAATCCGTCGAGTTTGGGCATATTGTCGTTGCGTGGCCAAGTAGAGGTGTCTGGTAGGAGATTCTTTGTACTGTCGCAGGGCCTGGCGCCGTTTAGCTACTGCCGCAGAGCACTCCGGTGTCCACCACGGAGGCTTCGCAGTTCGTGTCAAGGCATACTGACGAGATTTGGGGTAGTATTTAGGGAGGGTAGTGTTTAGCGTGGCATCCAATAGGTCGAGGGGATTAGAGGCTAGCTGTGTGGAAGTGATTTGAAGAAAGGCACTATCCAGGTCCTGCGTGAATTGGTTCCAGTCTTGTATTTGCGGGCGTATTGGGATATGGCGAAGGCGTTGAGCCGGACCAAGCGGAGAAATTTGCAGTAGTATGGGCCTGTGGTCACTGCCGAGGCTGTCAAGATCCACCCTCCAAGTAGATTGTGGCCAAAGTGAGTCAGAGATAAACGTAAGATCGGGAGACGTCGGACGTTGGGGAGGTGGCCCATAGCGCGTAGGGTCATCGGTATTCAGAAGCAGGAGACGGGAAGAAGCCAAGAAGTGTAGCATCCGGTGCGTGTGTGCACCGTCCCGTATCTGCTGTGGTGTGAGTCCGAGGTTAAAGTCGCCACATATGAGGGTTGGTAGATGGGGTTTAAGCAAAACGTGGGAGTTCCAAAAGGTTTGCGATATATGGTGTGCCGGAGCATTGTAAACCGTGAGGATCTGCAGTTGAGGAAGTTGTAACAGCACTGCTTGAAATTGTTCATCAAAACTAGATATTTTCTGGACGGAAAGAATAGTAAGGGAGGGATGAAGTAGGAGGAGTAGACCTCCCCCCTCCCGGTTACGATCGTGCCTAATAATCCGGTGAGGAGTCCAGCGAAATGTGTGGTGTGGCGCTAGCCAGGATTCTGAAATAAGTACCAAATCAACATATTTATTAGCCAGGTACTGTTGGAGTTCCGCCCGTTTAGAGCGGATGCTACGCGCGTTCCACTGGAGTATAGATAGTGGCTTGTCCATGGGGCAATTAGGAGGCATACTGAAGCGTCTGTGCCTGGATCAGGCCCGCGAGAATACGCCCTGCCTGTTCGACCCAGTTCGACGCTTCTGTTTCCACTAAGAGACGTAGATCTTCGAGTTGTCGGCGAAATGCGAGACTGTCTACTAGTTGTGTTACAACGTGAGGTTTGTTGGCGGGAGCCTCCTCTTGGGATGTGAATTAGCTCAAAGGAGCACTCGGGGTTTGAGAAGCATATACAGGTTGAGAGGGGCCTGCCTGAGGTAGGCGACCAGAGGAGTGGGGGAATGCGCGCTTCGGAGGCGGCTCTTGAGCCAGGCGAACACGTTTGGAAGTGCTAAAGTATGGCGAGGTTTTTTCGGCGACAGGGGGCGGGGGGGCACCGGTCCCTCCTCCAGCCAGACGTTTCTGTTTAGTCAACGTTAGAGTCTGGGGTGTCGGCGTTTTCTCCCCGGGTCGTTCTGTACGTGGAGCATTTTCTCGCACTTTATCGGCAAACGAGGAAGACCCCCTAAGCATCGCCAGAGCTTCGTAGCGCGTGACCCGGAGCTCGGCGACACGTTTCAGGACTGCTTCCTCTCTAAGGCGGATAAGGCAAGTTTTTGCATTTGCCGGATGTGCAAGCTTGCAGTGTACACATCGTAGGTTATTTGATGTGCAAGATGAGGTGGTATGTGATTCGGCACACTTAAAGCATACTGTATTGCTACGACAAGCTTTAGCCGAATGTCCATATTTGGCACAGTTGTAACACTGCATCACGCGGCTGATATAAGGGGTAATTTTAAAAGAGCTGTAATATAGTCGGAAAGAACGAGGAAGGGTTTGACTGCGGAAAGTAATGACACAAGTCTGTGTAGGGTGGTATACAGTTTCACCCTGCGGGGTTACTTCTTTGCGCTTGAATCGGTAAACATGTTGAATGGGGGTATTAGATTCTGTATTTCCAAATTCCATAATCTCCTGCTCAGTAATGTCAGTGTCCACATTTCTTATAATGCCCTTCGTCTCAATGTAATGTTGAGGAATGAAAGAGCGCATATTATTCTCAGAGTCGAAACCGGATAGCAAAAATGCATTCGCCTTGGAATACTTTTCAAAATAAATTTCAAATCGATTTGTTCCAGCTTTTTGTAATTTAGAGATATGATATTTCGCATATTTTTCAAAGAGAAGTTTACCGAGCTTCAATGGATGTAGAGAAGCTACATCACCCTTACTACTTGTAATGACTACTAAAAATGGAGCTAAATCATTAAACGAATATAAGAGTTTTTCCTTAACGGGAGTCGGGAGGCTAGCAGTAGTTTCCGAAACCGGCAAAACCGGAGCTTCGGCTTCAGCCATTTCTTTGTCCGAGTCCGGGAACGATGACTCGTCCATCGGCCGGCGAGTAGTACGGGATCCCTCCCGGCACCGAGGAACAGTTAAATGTCGGCACCTGACCGTATCAATATATTTAAATTATTAAAGAAGACAAAAAAATAAAAATAAAAATAAAAATAAAAATAAAAATCTGCATACTGGACCCCGGCACCTAATTTCTTAAACCGGGGTCAATATTCAGATCTTTATTATTTTATTACAAATATAAAACAAATATACACTTTACAAAATTTACAGATTAACAAAATAAAATAAAAATAAAATAATTTAAAACACAACATTTTAACATCCTAAAACCACACCTCTTCTAACTAAAATTAAGAGAAAAAAAAACCAATAAATTACCAAAATAAAATCTAAAAATTTCCATCTCATCCCTAATCATACCTATTCAAAACTTTTATAAATTTAATAAAAAATCTATAAAAATTTTAAAAAATCACCTCTTTAAACACAAACTCTTATAAATTATAAAATAACTTATAAGAACCTTAACTTTCAAAATCAAAATTTATAAAAAAAAAAACAAAAAATTTTAAATAAAATATTACTGATATCCAGTAATAAAATAAATAACTGGTAACCAGTTACTACTAAATCTACAAATATAAAAAATCCATCTTTACTCCACACTACAACTCAATTACACTCATGCATAATTATATAATAAACAATAATCAAAGTAACTATTGAACATAATCAAATTACACATTTAAAAATATACACATAAACATCATACAACACAAACATTACAACATTCAAAATCTTCAGAACCTCAATTAAATAACTCAAAAATACAAATTATCTTCAGACCTCCAAAATAAACAACAAATCCTTCAAATTTCTTAATCTACTAAAGCTTTAAAACATTTGAGTTTATTTAATAAAATAAAATATTGCATTAAATTTAAATCAAATATTAAAATTTCAAATTCAGATTTATATATTAAATATTACAAAAAATTTTTGATCCCTAAATTTAGAAAGCATTTGAAACTATTTAAACTCTATACTACAACACAAATACACTCGTACATAATTATATAAAATGGGAGACATAATAATCAAAATGACAATTAAATATAAACAAAATTGCACATATTTAAGATAATACACTAAAACATCATCTAACATAAAAATACAACATTTAAACATTTTCAAAACCTCATTTTCATAAAAATTTCAAACATTTCTTTATTGTCGGTATTTATATCTTATTGGTCATCTTGTGTATCAGATAAACCAATATCAATGTTATTTCTGTGCTGTTGATTTTGTATCCTCTCGGATCGTCTTATTAATGGGTCCTGATGTTGAATATTTATTTGCCTTGGCAGAGTTTTGGTCTCGATGGCAGATTTGCTGATGGTATTAGCCATTGTCTCTAGATGGTGGAGTAAATCCTTATCCCTTACGATGTTGCAGATTTGGTGTGCTTGTAATGGTGTCCGATGTTCTTCTGTCAGGTGTGCATATTTTGGACATTCAAAGAAAACATGTTCAGGAGTGTCTTGGATGTTGCATATATCACATATATCGGTTAATTGTTTATTAATCTTTAGCCAGTAGGTTCCATACGGGCCGTGCCCGGTTAGGAAATGTATTGTACCTTTTGTATAATTAAAACTTTTATACTTCTTTTGTAATCTTTCTCTAATGTTACCGAAAATTGAGTAAGTTCTCCTGCCTTCTTCTATTAAATCCCACTCTTCTTGCCAGATTTGTAATAGTTTATTTTTGACGTCTCGTTTCTTGTAATAAAAACCATCCATTATTTCAAAAACTTTTCCTTGATCTCCTTTTTTCATCCAAAATAAGACAAGATGAAACGACAAGATCAAAAGTACGTGCAGTGTAAATAAAATGCACTTTGTATGGCACCACAATCCTGTGACTTGAAACACAAGCACACTAGTTAGTCACGAGCACTGCACTACGAACACGTGCACCAGGTTTCTATATATTATTCCAATATCTTCGTTTCCTCTGTATAACACCAACTTGACCACAGATTGCACAGTTAACTTGCTTTCCCTTGAAAACCACAATTTGTGACAGAACCTTATCTAAATACTTTTGAAGACCTCCGTGGAATACTTAAACTTTCGTCAAATAGAAGATCGTGGTTAATTTGTTTTTATATCTTAGCCATGCAAAGAGAACGGAGTCTCAAAGCTTTAAAAGATTTTACTATCGCCCAAAGCCTACTGTATTCCCATATTCCCCTTTCGTCTACAAGAAATAAGCAATAAAATAAGTTCTGCAAACTTTTATCTCAACTATAACCAAGAAGATATAGCAATAAAAGTTTGTAAAATTGGTTAATACAAGAGTAGAGAAAGTCATGTGAGTGCAACACATCGGATTTTTGTACACAACATGCCTTTATGCTTTCGTCATTAAGCCAACTGAAAGCTAGGTCAACGTGGTTCAATAAAAGGACATAAGGACGAATGGTAGTCCTGAAAGACAAATCGACACGTTTAAAGCACGGTTTCGTGAGCGGAAGGTCCGCGGTTGAGCTGATTGACGAATTCTTCAGGTTTTCCTCTGTCCTCACAACTGGCAAGTGTTGGGCGGGTAGTCTAAACTTACGCCTGGAATCTTTTATTCCTAGATTTCCTTTCTCATTATCATTTCATTTCATGTATCTTAAGGATACGCATCTGTGAAAAAAGGCTTCAAATTTCAAAAATTTCCAACAATGGATTTTTGTTTTATCAAATAGTTTAAATCTTCTGCTTTATTTTGATATGCTTTATATAGCCTTACGACCATTTTAACTATGTCACGTGGCCGTCTAACTGATTGTCTGTAAGTGGTCATGTCTATTTAAATGAATACACTTCCATTATCCTTGCTATGACTTCAAACTTAGTTTTTCCATGCTTTTATTTTTAGCACTGTTTGCTCTTTAAAATGCTCCACATGATGCAATTTGCAGTACTTATGCATGAAATTTGGTGTACCTGCTTAGAAATAATATTAAAAAGAAATGATGAGAGAATTTCTTCATAACGTGAATAACTGCTGAGTAATTAAATATTAAAGTTAGATTTCGAGATTTAAATGAAAAAAATAATGATTTTAGACTTTAAAATTTATTTTTATCCAAACTGATAACAAGATTAAGAAATTATCTCATCAATTTGTTAACATTTTATTACAGAACATAACTGAAAATTATTAAGGTTTTCAAATCAAAATTGCATCATGGTGGAACCATTTATACAAATACTTTAAAAAAAAAAAAAAATGTAATAAAATATTAATATGTTAGCAACTAATCTGACTAAATGTATGAAATTTAGCACAGTTACTCCTCACTATACAGTGATTGTTGTGTTAAAATTTCAAATCAATCCAATCAAAACTGTAGATTTTCAAAATTTCACAGATGGGTATCCTATCATTTCATTTCATGTATCATAAGTGCTCACCCTCAGTGTGCTGTATGCGGGGCGTTAAACACTACAAAAACTTGAGAGACAAGCACACTGTGTGACTAACGAAAAGGACAGGCTGCGGCGCAAACTGCAGTGACGTAATTCTTCTACTCTGATCATGGCCCAATGAAGTAAAACCACAATCACCTTATACATCCATGTTGTAAACAAACAAAAAGTGCTCGTTGAAGATACAGTTTTATCATGATGTTCTACAATGTTAGCCGTGTATCATTGCATGGCGGCGCCGTGGCCGAGCGGTTAGCGCGCTCGCCTACCACCTAGGCGGCCCGGGTTCGATCCCAGGGACCCGCATGTGGTATTCGTGGTGGAGGAAGCGGCGTCAGGGCGGGTTTTCTCCGGGTGCTCCGGTTTCCCCCGCCATCTCATTCCACCGGTGCTCCATCTTCATTCCATGTGTCATCAGTGCCACCGCCTGCGGTGCCGTAGTAGTAAAGCGGGCGTTAAGCACAACAACATCAACAGACTACCATTGCTCTTTGGTTAGCCACGAGCACACTGGCTATGATAGTGGAACCCTCGGCAATCGCAACGGAATTGTTAATTGCAAACACTCATCATCTACACAGTCAACTGAGAAAAGCCTGGTCTCTGCATCTCATATACCAACGTCCTCTTCTTTTCCATTTTTGGATTATATTCTAAAAACGTCTTTGGCATTCTACAGTGCTCCATCCGTTGTAAATGCTCTCGAGTCCATTTTTGGTTTCTCTATCATTTATTTAAATCAGGCAGAGCAAGTATTCTTATCTACCTAAAATACGATTGAGATTTCAAAGAAAATACACGTTATAGGGTTCCCTGAATTAAAAAAAATCTAATGTATGCGCCCACATGACCTTTTTCACTCTTGTACTTCTTCATGTTAGTCGAGATAAGACCGAGCGGAATGACTCAAGCGGTAACGTCTGCGGCCTGCATTCGGGAGGTCGCGGGTTCGATCCCCGTGACCGCGCACTCTTACATGGGTTTTTCCGTGGTTTCCCCATGTCACTTATGTGAATGCAGGGTGCATTATATCATACGACGGTTTCCTTTCCATCATTTCCCTTCATTCCATTTCCTTAACATCTTTCAGGTGGTGCATTTCCGGGCATGTAGTGTGGGCAGTTTCGGGCAGATGGCGAGGATGATTGCGCATGGTAAGTGCTGTTCTCGACGCTCAGTGAGTCTCAAAACACGTATTTTCGCTGAAATCTCTGTATTGAATTTTTGGATGTAATACAATATTTCCTCTACTTCTCTAAGTTCACAGTAACTAAAGTTAAAATATGATATTGAAATGTTATTAGACGCACCCAGTTTTATATTATTCTATGTGTGCGCGTGTGTGTGTGTGCGCGCGCGCGCGTTCGAGCATGGGCGCGTGGGTGGATACGTGGGCGTGTGGTTGGACGCGTGGGTGCGTGGATGGACACGTGGGTGTGTGGGTGGACACGTGGGCGTGTGGTTGGAAGCGTGGGTGCGTGGATGGACACGTGGGTGTGTGGGTGGACACGTGGGTGCGTGGGTGGACACGTGGGCGTGTGGTTGGAAGCGTGGGTGCGTGGATGGACACGTGGGCGTGTGGTTGGAAGCGTGGGTGCGTGGATGGACGCGTGGGTGTGTGGTTGGACGCGTGGGTGTGTGGTTGGACGCGTGGGTACGTGGGTGGACACGTGGGTGCGTGGTTGGACGCGTGGGTGTGTGGGTGGACACGTGGGTGCGTGGTTGGACGCGTGGGTGTGTGGTTGGACGCGTGGGTGTGTGGTTGGACGCGTGGGTGCGTGGGTGTGATGAATCCATGAACCGCCAAGTTAGTATATGAAAAGTGTAAATGGAATGCTTTGTTTAATGTCGCACTTTTAAACCATTTTTTTTTTGTGTTCAGTTCGTTTCAGAAGCTGCGATTCGCTCTGAGGGTGTATCGCAGGATATTTAATCTCTTACACATGCTTATGAAAATAGTTTTAATCTAATGTTTTAAGTATTTCATGTATAAACTGGATATTCCATGGCGATGAAAGCACATTTCGTAACACTATGTAGGGGTTCTTGATATGCGGTGGTCTGTTCCTGGCTTGCAGCTTGCAGTGAAGTAAGAGATGTATGGCTGTTTGGCTGTCATCTAAGTACAGGCACTTCGGTGATATTGTTGGAATCTTCCATGGTTTGTAAGGAATTGAGTGAGTATGAATGTCTGGTTTAGCAGTGTTTCTTGCCTGGTATGGACTTTTGCAAAAATGAGTTTCGTATGGTGGTCTTTATGTTGTGATGTACACGACGACGAGCTGCTGACAGGCTGAGGTTCAGCCCGGTGGATTTTGCTGCGTACCTAGGTTTCGATCGCAGATAGGAAAAATATTGGGAAGAGTATATAAGGGTGGCGTTTTTAGTTTTTAGGTTATTTTGATATAGAAGGAATCTGTTGTGCCCCTTGACAAATGACTCACAGGATGCAGTAAGGTCTGCATCCTGATGGAAGAAAAAAGTTTTAAAATGAAATCTTTTAAAAAAGTTTTGAAGTTTTTAATTTAGAATTTTGATAGGGGTTGATTTTGAGAGCCGAACAACTCTTTGTTGGGACTATAATGGAACTCTGCTTTAGCTGCTGATGGATTGTCTCCTTGGTTATGGGGCGTGGCCACAAGCCATGCGGGGAACCCTATACGACCTAAAGCGGCATGTTCTGGGGTCATAGTCCCCAAGAGACCTAACCAGGGCGCTTTGATGGGTTGGTAACTTGTCGTAGAATTTTGCTGCCCGGCATCTAATTTCATCCTCCACATATGAAAGAGATGACGCTTCGTGAAGTAGTCTCATGGGGAAAAGTATGGGAGCAGAAAAGATGGACCGGAGTCCTCCATTTTGTGCCCTTTGGAGCCACAGGAGCCAACTGCCTGCTGCCATGCCCCACACTTCACAGGAGTAAAGCATGAGGGGGATTACAAGAGCCAGGAAGAGATGTAACTTCAGGCGGACTGACATCTTGGACCCCAGCATAGCGTGCAGTGAGGCAATGGCGCCCTGAGTCCTCGCCGAGAGATCTCTGATGTTCCCGCGGAAAGTTGAACCCCTATCCAGTTTAACTCCTAGGTAGGTGATGGAGTCTCTCCACTCGATACTTTGACCTCGAAATTGGAATGTGAGGCAGTCTGCGGGGGTGTGGCGCCTCGTGAAGAGGATGGCGTGACTCTTGTCCGGATTAACGGACATTCGCCATCGCCGGCACCACTCCTGGACGAGGCGGAGGTGTCGCTGTATGGGGTTGAGGCTCTGAGAATGTGTTTGTTGGTGCGGAACAACACGTTATCAGCGTATTGAGTTATGCTGACCTGTGGCTGTGATGGAAAGTTTCGGGGACTCCGCCTTTTATTGGCCTAAGTGTAGATGTTCTCCCCGCGACTGTGACTTTTATTGTACGGTGTCTGAGGAAGCTGTGTATTATGTTGATCATTTGTGTGGGT
>CM060962.1:294567200-294714700 GCA_030765045.1 Tenodera sinensis | reverse complement strand
ACCAATCATTACCAATCATTATCATCATCACCAATCATTATCATCATCATCATCATCATCATCATCATCATTATTATTATTATTATTATTATTATTATTATTATTATTATTATTATTATTATTATTATTATTATTATTAATTATTGGAATCAGAATGTGGAATAAACGAGAGACCAGAGATTCACTATAAGGGGCGAGTATTTCAGCTTCACATCACGATTTGGTTCCTTAGTTGCAATTCTGCTCCAGTTAACTTTGTATATAATATAGGTTTTAATTATTCCACCTTTTAGAACACATTACCTACAGGAAATGGTGTTAACTCGTATACAGTGGGTTTTGGGACTTTGGTACATTACATTTGTACATTAGTTCACATTCACACTTTTATTCATACTCCCAGATTTTGGGGTGGATAGGAAATAATCTTGACTAGAGAAATTACCACTCCTCACTCGGGAACCAAACCTGGGATCCTTTTCACAGTAGGTAGGTGCTATACCGACAGAGCTACGGGGCCAGCCATCTTGATATTCAAACCACGTATTGTGGCTCATAGTAATCGAATACAAAACTCTTGGATCATTTGACGCCATAATTAGAGTCGCCGTGAGCCACTTTCCTGATTAACATCAGCTCCATAGAAGCTTTACGAAGGACATCAAAGGAACCAGATAGCGCCAGACGCACTCTCTTACCTACAGTCCTATTCAAAATCTAAGTCCTGCACACATTTTCTACGTTCGGATTTCATGCTGTTGGAATGGTATCTCAAGTGAACAAAAGCAGTTCTCTTTTTAATTCCATAATAAATGCTAATGATGTATAAAATTCTGCAAGTGTTTCTGAATTTGATGCTCTGGAATGTACTCTAGAGGGCTTCTAATGTTCTTGTCTATAATAATTGAATTAATAAATGAGTAATGCAAACAATAGTCGCTAAAGTTGCCTTAAGTCCATCAGATCGTATGTTCTAGGTTAATAAGGAAACGAGAGAAAATCTCATTAAATAAACCACCACGTCAATAAAAAAGAAAGAAACGATGTGTTACATTCAGATGACTTTCTCTACCCATTTTACAAGACGTATTCTTATAAACGTGTATTCTTTTATCTACCTCATGTTCATATAGATAAACTTTTGTAGAAATGGGCTTTTGTACATTTCCTTATAGGTACAATTCGGTCTGATTAAGCACTGGTCTACGGGTTCAAATCCGGCCCAAACCGATAGTTTTAAATATGCTGTAAAGCGACAGCCCTATGTCAGTAGATTTACTGGCATGTAAAAGAACTCCTGCGGGACGAAACTCCAACACACTGTCGGAGCTGATGTGATCTTGGCAATTGAGAGCGTCGCTAACAAACAAAATACATATTAATATCAATGGGTACAATGGAAATAGAAGAATACACTAGGGTTAAGAGACCCTGGGACTCAAGAATGACCGAAAAGTTATCAAATTGACGATTTTTTGGTTTATGTATATAAATGTTCCCCAAACCTTCAGTATCATAGGTTGGTAGTGAACATTTTTAGATTCCGCCATTTTTAAAGATCCAGCAAAAACTTTATAAACTTTGGCAATATTTGAGAAAATAATGAGCCAAAAAGGGGCTCAAAAACAACGAAATTCATTGAGACAAAGTAGTTAAACTGTGAATCTGCGGAGAGGGACTACTAGACAAAACAGGGAAGATGTGACATTATGCAGCAGGGTACAGTTAGACCAAACAAGTGATCTAATCATAGCCATGAAGCATGTGTGTAGAAAAATTGGCATTTCTCGATTGCATGCGCATTAAATTTTGTGCTATACTCCTAGAATTGGTGCTCCATTTATGTGACTTGAAATTCCGTCTTTGGGTTCAAAATCTGAAAATGTGTTTACCTTCAAAAAATTAAATACACAAAAAGTTTTTAAAAATTTGTTTAATGTCCATCAAAGCAAAGGAATTAGTTACTTTAAAAGTAATTTTTTCTTCCTGCCAGAGATTGGTGGTGTTTGTTGGGCAATTAGAGTTTATAAAATAATAAATCTGTTGTGATATTTTAGCTTTTGATGTTCATGGAGTATTATGCATATTAAGGTATGTTCGTATTGTAAATGAATTATTGCATGATTATTTTCCTTAAAACTACAAAACAGATGGTGCTGGAACTTTGTGTGGGAGTTTATAACATAAACACCCTTAAGTGTGCAAAGCATTGATTTCATAACTATAAAGGTAGAGAAAACTCAAAATTCAGTCCCAGGGACCCCCTCTAACACAGATGAGATGTTATGCTGATGGTCTCTGAGAAGAGAAAAGGCAGAACGGTGCAGAATTGCCCATCAGCGAGGCGACTTCTTCCTACGGATGCTCAACAAGCAAGCACATGCTCGCTTCGCCTTCCACTCACCAAGGCAAGCAGAACCAGACCTACTAGTCAGAGGCGGATGTCGCGGAGTATATATGGTAGTACATACAATTCGATAGGAGGACGAATATTTTTGTTTTCGAGACGAAGACGATAAAGTTAAGTGCTTGATTTGTAAGACTGGTAGTTGCAGATTTATACCATTTCCCTTGGTGCGTTCCGTGTTCGCGATAAATGTCATTCTCCTGGAAAAATACAACGAGCTTTTGAAGCAATTGTGCAGCACATTTTCTTCCCAATTTGAAGACCTAAAAACATTTGAAACCAAAAACTAATTATTTTGCACTTTTGCAGTTTCCATGTAGTGAAGCCTCACACGAGCTACAAAATATGAAACTACTTGCATTGCACAATTCCACGACCGTAAAATGTTGTGAGAAAGAAGGGTGGGAATTATTTAGGTCTCTGTCCCGCTGTGAGTATCCTGTGCACTTCATCTTTTGCACGAAATATTGAAGATCTTCTGAAACATGAATAGTGTCAAAAAAGTATCCCCAGAAACATCGTGGGTTAATCAGGAGTAGAATATGAATGTGCACGCCTTTGGTTCACTGTGCGTAAGAATGTGCCACCACTGGAACTCAGGAACCACGGATAAATGCGCAATTCTGTCCCATCGGGCGGAAGGAGGTGATTTCAACCTCCCCTAACTTGCCTGCGGTTGAGCACCGCTGGGCTAACAACTCACATGGTCGGGTGACTTAAGCTGTATGCACGGTACTCCTATTGCACATTTCAAAATTTAAAACATCATTTTTACTTTCCATACGTAAGTAGGGGAAGTATTGTTTTCGACCCAAAAATTCTGATGTCGGGTTCCACCGGAAATGTGTTTTGAGGATCCCTCAATCACACAAAAAAAAAAAAAAAAAAAAAAAAAAAAAAAAAAAATCTAGAAAAACGTAGGTGTGTGTGACTGTCAACAGCGTAATTTAAAACTGAAAAGTCGGTTAAAAATCAAAATTGTCATTAAGTTCTTTTAAGAATGCGACACGAATATTTTGAACAAAATTCCTCCACCCTTTACATGGAGGATTTTTTTAACACCTCAATTTTCTCAAAAATGGTTCTAACGATTTTGACCGAAATGCCATATGTTTAAGATATTTTTATGACAAATAAAGAAGAAAACTTATTTTGTGGTTAAACGACGCTGTCAACTGCCAGGATCATATCAGCGTCGCCGGTGTGCCGAAATTTCGTCCTGCATGAGTTCTTTTACATGCCAGTATATCTACTGACATGGAGCTGTCATTTTAAGCACACTTAAAAACCATCGGTCTGGTCCGGATTTGAACCCACGAGCTCGGGATCAGGAGGCCAGCTTCTAACGAACTGAGCCACCCAAATCGACAATATGGCAAATGAAATGTATATTTTGAATTCTCTAGCTATAGCCCATGTAATCATGTTTACTCTTGATGACTTTTGCATAGCTCGTAAACTATAAGAAATAACCAATCTCACTACCTACATAAAAATGTAGATATGTCCAAATACATTTTTTGTGAACACAGGCATTTCAGAGATATTCCTTCTTATTTATATGAGTTTTGCAGTGCTTAAGATTTTCTCAAATGGAAGGTCGTTATTCACCTTTTTATCCCTTGGCCGTGCAAAAAGAATTGTTTAAAAGATTTGAGTATCGCTTCAAACCTACTTATTCCCATATTCCCCTTACACCTACAACAAAATTAGTAATAAGGTAATTTATTCCTACAGATGTTGATCTCAACTAACACAAAGAAGATAGAGGAATACGAGTTTGTAAGAATAGTTGGTACAAGAGTAGAGAAAGTCATATGAGTGTAACACATCAGATTTGTTGTTGTTAGTAATAATCCAAATTTAATTCTTCGTGTCGGTAAAGTATACCTTACCGTAGTTCGCAGATGAAATAAATGTAGGTTCTGGTTTTAGCCTGGGCGACTCGCGTGTTATCTTGTCGTGAGGCCGAGGTCGTGAGCAATCTGCGCTCTCTGAGCACCAGTTGTCTAACCCTGCTATGGTCCATAGTAAGAACCATACGGCGACCTTCAGAGGCTCACACAAATCTATACCCATCATTTATCTTCAGAGTTTGTGTACAGGAAGAAATGTGCAGAGAAGGGTTAAAGCCAAAGCGTTGAACTTTGATTATAATTCTCAATTTACTCAGCCATATTATTATACATTTCATGAGAACTAAATGTGACTGACAACTATGAATATCTATTCATTATTATGCATTTTTACTTTCTCTACTGGTAGGTAGAGGAAGTATTGTATTCAACCCAAAAATTCGATGTCGAGATTTCACTGGAAATATGTTTTGAAACCCTCTGAATCCAAAAAAAGTTGGTATTTAATTTTAATGTATTTCAAGGATGCGATACGAAGATTTTGCAGGAAACAGCCCTGCTCTAAACTACGCTTTACATGGAACATTTTTCGAAAATTTTGATTTCCTTGAAAATGACTAACAATTCTGATTAAAATGCCATATGTTTAAGATATTTGTATGATAAATGAAGTGTATATCTTGAATTTTCTGGCAATAGCCTATGTAGTCCTGTTTATTCTGGATGACTTTTGCATAACTCGTAAACCGTTAGAGTTAGACAAAAACTTACTATACAAAAATGTAGGTCTCGCTAAAACAAACAATTTATGTCTGAATAAAGTTTTTTGTAGAGTGAACCATTTCGGAGATATTCCTTTTTATTTGTATCAGTTTCGGAAAACTTAAATGCTTTCGTGAAATGGAACATCGTTGATTATTTTTATATGTTAAGCGTACAAAGAGAACGGTAGCTCAAAGCTTTAAAATATCTATCGCTCAAAGCCTACTGTGTTTTAACATTCCCCTTGTACCTACAAGGAAATAAGCAATAAGATAATTTGTACATATGTTTATCGCAACTATCACGAAGAAGATATAGGAATAAGAGTTTGTAAGAATGGTTACTACAAGAGTAGAGAAAGTCATGTGAGTGCAACACATCCGAGTTTTTGCTAGAGGTTGAATACAATCTTTATTGAGAAGTTTTATAGATAGTACGTTTGTCTAGTGTCGCTTAGTCATCCCTGATTTTATATCCTTTGGGAGAGGTTGGGAAAGATAAAAGCTCTGCAAACAGAGTTGTTTGAATCCACTGCGCATAACATTCGTTGTACCAGGGATTGACATTTTTGATGTTTGCGTAAATTTTATTAATTGAGCACTTATTGTGCTGGTACGTTACAAAAATTAACGACACTAAATGTTACAAAGTTGACTGCAGATCAAAATGGTACATATTTCATAACCTTGAAATTCATTGCATGGATATAATTAATGGTCTGTGAAATAGTTTACAATTGTTATTAGTTACAAAATATGAATAACCTGATCACAATCAAATTATATAATTTATTTCAATACTTAAATTATTATTTTCATTAGACAGCGGTAGAGTTGGAACGTTTGCTGCATGTATATATGTTTATATATAACAGAAATCAATTTAGCTTCCATTACTCAATTAGCATGCTCCCCTGTTATGAACAACTGCATAATTAATTAAGGATTTAACGTAACAAACATTCAGAGAGACAATATTTACACTTGGTGGCAGGTTAGGACTCAGTGAAATGTAGATAGTGTTTTAACGTCATTTGCTGAAGATAATCCGAAATACAGGATATGTCTTTGTTGGTGCCAAATACTTCGGCCACTTCCTTCCAACACCAAAATATTAAAAATAAGTTCTTATTAAGGGTACATATGACTGAGTTTTGACGATTTTTGGTAAAAAATTGAATTTTTTTTATTTTAGCGTTAAAAAATATTACAATCTTTCCTCTATCATATGCATCCATTATTTTTTCAGTTCCGCCATTTTTAAAGCCAACAGAGGCCATCCTTTAACTCCATGTGCGTGGTATTTAAATGTCCATATACGCCCACTTTTACGACATAATGTTATTGTGCACTGTTACCGTACCATTTCAATCCTATTTTGATTATGCCGCTTGAAGTAGGTGAACAGGAACTTGCTAATGATTGGCTACTGCCATTTGTGATGTAATTGCAAATATCATCTGAAGAAAGAAACAAGAGGTCTGAGGGGGAGACATACAGTCCAGGGCAATTCTGAGGTCAGGTTATTTTCTTTTGCCTTTTTCTCAGCTTGCAATTGTTCAGCATTTTGTTCTATACAAAATGCTCCTTGCGGAGCATTTCTTATCAGAATGGCTTGAAACTTGCACAATATGTAGTAATATGTACTATAAATAAAAATTGTATTGGGTTTTGATATCACATGGATTTTAGTGTGTTTTTTATCCTTCAGAACAGGCTGTTACTCCATATTTTTTAAAAATTATGAAATATAAATATTTACAATTTTCTGTAAGCCAAACAAATAACCAGATATAAAAACTCAATACAATTCTAATTTATCCTTGTTTAAAGTGCATCTCTACAAAATTTTAGAATGATTGGATGAAAACTTTGCCGCAAGGGACTTTTTAAGTGCGACTATTAATTTATTTAAATAATTTGCAATATTTCTTGAACCAAGCAACATACAGATTTGAAACTTTGCACAGCATAATATGGTTACAATATAAATATGAACACAAAATTTCATCAAAATTGATTAAAAAATATAGAAGTTGGAAAATTAGTCATATGTACATTTAAAATGGGTCTAAAAATCATTTATTGCTGTGCTACAAGGCAAGTTGGAGGTTACAAATATTCCTCCAAGTAGTTCCTATTGCTTTGATACATGCCTTACGTCTGTGTTCCATACGTTTGCGTACGCTGTTGCAAAGTGGAGTGTTTCGTATTTGGTCAAATCCAGTTTACATACGCTCTCTCCGAGTGTCAATATCCGGCAGAGGAGTCGTATAAACCAGCAACTTTAGATGTCCCCAGGCGAAGAAATCCATTGGATTCAAGTCAGGATATCGACTAGACGATGCAATGAATCTCCCTCGATCAACCCACCGGGAATTTATCACTGAAGAAATTAAGTAGTATCCGAGTGAAATGAGCAGGTGCACCATCGTGCAAGACCACATTCATTAGGTAACGTCCAAAGACACATCATAATTTAAATGCTACAAAACATTTCTCAGAAACTGCAGATATTTCTCTGTATTCAGGCGCGGAAAAAAGAAACAGGAACCAATAACGTGATCATGAATGACTCCACCTCAAACCTTTAGGTAGAACCTGTGTCGATGTCTGTCCTGTTTACTTCATGAGAATTTTCATAGACCCAGCTGTGAGTAATACGAAAATTGAAGATATCGTCGCAAGTAAACACAGCCTCGTCAGTAAACAGCACATGCTAAGAAATTCAAGAACATCGCACAATTGTGTAACGTGTGATGACAGAAAGCTCAGCACATTAAATCCCTCCATCCTCTGAAAGTTACACGGATACATAAGATCTTCATGTAAAATTCTCCAGATAGCCATGTCACTAATGCCTTCCCTTACTGCAATGCGTCTTGTGCTATCTAATGGGTTTGCATCATCAACTTGTGTCGATCTGGATGGCTCAGTTGGTTAGGTGCTGGCCTACTGATCCTGAACTGTCGAGTTCTAATCCAGCACATATCAATGGTATTTTAGTGTCCTGAAAAGCGATAGCGCCATGTTAGTAAGTTTACTACATGTAGAACGACTCCTGTGGGATGAAATTCCGGCACACTGGCAGCGCTGATATGAGCCTTGAAAATGACAATGTCGTTAATAAATAAAATATTTGCTAATTTACTTAAGCAACAACTCGTTCTTCACGGTCAATGCTTCGTACTTCTCATGGTATCGCAACATGAGCCACAGTCTCTCTCAAGCATTGATGAATTCATGAGAATGTTCTGAACAAGGATTGTCGGGTACCCTTTTGCATAAAGTTCATGTGGTTGTGATACATTCCCGTCTGCAAGGACATGCATCTACTGTATATTGGTCTGTGCACTCACAGAATGCGTTTTCTTCTGCCTTGTGTGCTCTACAACAAAAAATTAAACAAAAAATAATAAAACAATCGGCGGAAAATAACTTAATGCAATTAATTATTAACGTGCCTTGTCAGCAAACAATAAACAATCTAACAATCTAACTCTAACCGAGTTTTCGTTTGAGTTATGCTGTCCACAGACTGACAGACTGACACACAGACTGATACACAGACACACACACGGACCTTTTTCTATAAATGATTTTTTTTTTGGATTCAGGGGGCCTCAAAACATATATTTCCGGTGAAATCTCGACATCGAATTTTTGGGTGGAATACAATACTTCCCCTACTTACCAGTACAGAAAGTAAAAATGGAGTGAAACACTTTCTGTCAATATTTATCATGTTTAATAGGAAGTAGACAGGAAAAAGACGAATAAGGCTTATTACTGAAAGCCGTGTGAGATCCGCTCCCTTAAATATAGATTTTTTCATCATAAAACGAAGAGAAAGAAAGAAAAAGCGAATTATGTGCAGGAATGCCTCAAAGAGTCGATTAGGAAGGAAGGAAGGAAGGCATTTTAATGACTGCGGTAGCAAAGAGTCCTGACTCAAGAGCGCTTATTTCCGTTCGGGTTACTCCTGTCAGCGATTCCGTTTGTGAGAGACAAACAAACCTCTTGTTAAGGGATGAATACCATCCTGTCAAGTGGAATGTAGAGAGAACGCTAATTAACAAGGCTACTTTTCTGATACTTCTTTCACCAAATGACCACCATGGATTATATACTGTGTGGATAGGATCAAACAATACTGATTGCCCTGGTGTTTCTCTAAACACGTGTTCCAGCCCATTACTCTGAAAACAATACGTAATCAAGACCTCTATTTGAGGAGAGAAAAACAATTTTACGTACAAAACCGAACAGGAGGATAGCGTCAATGGATGTGAGCGATGTATTCCATATCCTGTAATTTTCCTCAAACTGACTGCGAACTTCATGTTTATTATAGTTTTGTGGTTCATAATGGTTTAAATGTCATTAAAAATCAAGTGTTCCTAAACATTATGATCTGAATTCGCCTATGTTCCGAAACAAAGCTTGAGTCTACGCCATCTGTCGTCAGCTGGAGGAACTGGTGTTGTGCACCTGACCCAAGGTATGTACCGACCTAGACCACATCTCTGTTAAGAATCGCGCTAACGTTATTGCACTTATGGCCGTGAATGGAGAGTAATTCCGATTGTTTTGCTTCTTGTATGTGTGCTCTTCAGTTGTGTACATTTGAGTATGATTTGGACACTTAGTTACTTATTATTAAAGCAAAATGTAGATTAAGATTTACGCGGATTTTGAGACGAAGGTATGTACACTAGCAGTGTGCATCCGAGAGGCCAGTAAATGAGTCAGAGCTGCAGTAGTGAACAAAACTTTGTTGCAAGGAAAAATGATCGACAACCTCAACGTAAGAAACTTCCGAACATTAAAATTTCATTAAAAAGGAATATCATTACAGCAGATCCTCCAAAGTCCGCATTCAGTATTACGGTGAACATTAAAAAAATGTATAAGGCATTTCAACAACAAAGTTCACTGAAAGCGAATCCTCGCTGTGACGTAATAATTTAAACGAATATTTTGTTGATCTTCCTTTTTACTTTCTCTACTGGTGAGTATGGGAAGTATTGTATTCCACCCAAAAATTCGATGTCGAGATTTCACCGGAAATATATGTTTTGAGGCCTCCTGAATCCAAAAAAAGCATTTTTAGAAAAAGGTCCGTGTGTGTGTGTCCGTGTGTCCGTCAGTCTGTGGACAGCATAACTCAAAAACGAAAACTCGGTTAAAAGCTAAACTTGGTATTTAAGTTTAATTTCTTTCAAGGATGCGACACGAAGATTTTGAAGAAAATAGCCCCACCCTACACTACCCTTTACATGGAAGATTTTTCGAAAATTTTTTATTTTCTTGAAAATAGCTCTAACGATTTTGATTAAAATGTCATATGTTTGAGATATTTTTATGACAAATGAAATGTATAACTTGAATTTTCTGGCTATAGCCCCTGTAGTCGTATTTACTCTGGACGACTTTTGCATAACTGGTAAACCGTTAGAGATAGACCAAATTATACTACATATACAAAAAATGTAGATCTTGTTAAAATACACAATTTATGTCTCAATAAATTTTCTTGTAGGGTGAACCATTTCGGAGATATTCCTTGTTATGTGTGTGCGTTTCGGAAAACTTTGAACTTTAGCGAAATGCAACAACGTTGTTCATTTTTTTATGTGTTAATCGTGAAAGAGAACGGAATCTCAAAGGTCAAAAAGATTTGACTGTCGCACAAAGCCTTCTGTATTCTAATATCTCCCTTGTACCTACAAGGACATAAGCAGTAAGATAATTTGTACGAATGTTTATCTTAACTAACATGGGGATATAGGAATAAGAGTTTGTAAGAATGGTTAGTACAAGAGTAGAGAAAGTCATGTGAGTGCAACACATCAGATTTTTTAAAAGAGAGCTGTATCTGAAATTCCAGTGGTTATGACGATTTAAATAATATTTATAAAGGCAGCCGGAAACACAAGAATTCTTGTAATCACATAGTGTGCGAAAAACAACTAAAAATGTTCGGAATAAATCCAGAAACAGAATTTTCACTGAATAATCAGTATAAGCTATTAGTTAAACAGCATTGGAAAAGTCGACTGTTTTTCATGCAACTGCACCTGTTATTTAGAATACCTTAATTTCCAGTGAGATTGTCATAATGACATATGCAATTAAGAAAACAAATTTTTGACGCCCTGTTAGTTTCATTAATATTAGACGAAGTGCCTGACATTAATAGCGAAGAACAACTCTCTAACGTTCGTTATATAAATGTGGAATAGACGTTCGTTTGATTTACAGATGTAAGTTCTGACAGAAAAGCAGATTCTCTCTCGAATCATGCTCTCACTATTATTGAACATTTGTTTCAGACAATGACAAAAGTTGAAAACTCCGAAGGACAATTCTGTTTAGGTTGGGTCATATTTTAACGAGTTTTACAATATTCGTTGAGTTATTTACCCGATCTGACAGTCAGGCTACGTCACTGAAACCGAAACACATAAATGCACTAAATAAAATGAAACTAATAGATACTGCTTTCCCACTCAAATGGAGAAAAATTCCACTCTTAGCTCACATTATTAAAATCGATGTGCCTGAATTATGAAGTAATCGGGCCTAGGATATTCGATGACGGGATAACCGACGCCAGGCAGGAGTGCTGGTTCACATAACCCGAATTCGGGTTTTAGTTAACAAATATTTGCTATAGGGCAGTATACAACATGATAACATACTTGAACACGCTAAATATCACTCATACATTTTTAAAGACCATTATATTATTACTACATGGGGTCACACTGACATCAGATTTATTTAAAGATAAGATTTCAATTTTATAAAGAAATAACAGGGACATACATAAAAGGTTACAATAAATAATTTCCGTACGTTAAAATCTGTACACAATGTAAGAGTTAAAAGTTGTCCGGTCATTCATGATCATTCGCTAACTTCTATTTTAAGGCAAAGCAATTAGTAAGGCAGTGTAGCTAAGCCTATTGGGCTTCTAGTGAAATCACCAACAAGAAGACCTTTAGCTCAAGGCGTACCTGGAAAGCAGTTACGTTCAGAGGTCAGTACGTCGGGAAATGCACGTTGGCAAAGTTAAAACTAGCAAGTCGAAAGAGATTCTAAGAGTTTAGCAAGCCACCAAATAAAAAGTTGTATTTCATAATCGAATAAGAAGCTTCGATGTTGGCAACACAAGTAGGAACGTTGGTGGGGATTCAGATTGTAGACAGGACTAAAGTTGACAGCTATAGCCATACAATTCAAAAAATCTGATGTGTTGCACTCACATGACTTTCTTTACTCTTGTACTAACCATTCTTACAAACTCTTATTCCTATATCTTCTTCGTGTTAAGATAAACATTTGTATAACTTATCTTATTGTTTATTTCCTTGTAGGTACAAGCGGAATATTAGAATACAGTAGGCTTTGTGCGATAGTCAAATCTTTTAAAGCTTTGGGATTCTGTTGCCTTTGCCCACTTAACATATAAAAAAAATGAACAACGATGATCCTTTTCACGAAAGTGCTGTTTTCCGAAACTCATACACATAACAAGGAATATCTCCGAAATGGTTCACCCTATAAGAAAATTTATTGAGACATAAATTGTGTATTTTAGCAAGATGTACATTTTTTGTATAGTATGATATGCTCTATCTCTAACGGTTTACCAGTTATGCAAAAGTCGTCCAAAGTAAATACGACTACAGAGGCTATAGCCAGAAAATTCAAGATATACATTTCATTTGTCATCAAAATATCTCAAACATATGACATTTTAATCAAAATCGTTCGAGCCATTTTCAAGAAAATCAGTTTTCGAAAAATTTTCCATGTAAAGGGTAGTTTAGGGTGGGGCTATTTTCTTCAAAATCTTCGTGTCGCATCCTTGAAAGACATTAAACTTAAATACCAACTTTGGCTTTTAACCGACTTTTCGTTTTTGAGTTATACTGTCCACAGACTGACACACAGACTGACACTCAGACACACACACGGACCTTTTTCTAAAAATGCTTGTTTTGGATTCAGGGGGCCTCAAAAATATATTTCCGGTGAAATCTCGACATCGAATTTTTGGGTGGAATACAATACTTCCCCTACTTACCAGTAGAGAAAGTAAAAATACATTTCATTTGCCATAAAAATATCTTAAACAAATGGCATTTTAATCAAAATCGTCAGGGCCGTTTTTGAGAAAATACAAATTTTCAAAAATTTCTCCATGTAAAGGGTAGTTTAGGATGGAGGGAACTTCTTCAAAATTTTCATGTCGAATCCTTGAAAGATATTAAACTTTAATACCAACTTTGGTTTTTAACCGACCTTTCGTTTTCGAGTTGTGCTGTTCACGAACACACAGACAGACACACACACGCACGCATACGGACGTTCCTCTAAAAATGCTTTTTTTATTCAGGGGGTCTCAAAATATATAATTCTGTTGAAATCTCGACATCGAATTTTTGGGTGGAATACAATTCTTCCCCTACTTACCAGTAGAGAAAGTAAAAATATGTTACTAGGAGGATCTCCAAACATGTCGCTGTTGTAAACTGTCGCTATGAAATTTGTTGTGCACTAGAGCAGTGTGCGCACTTTGTTGGCCAATGAGAGTGCGAGTAACAAAGGAAAGCGCAGGCAGCCCTTTAACTGTTTGGTGATGTGCAGAAAGAGGTTTGTGGCAATTAATTAACGGATTTCAGAAAGGCCCTTTCTTTGCGCCAAAGAGCAGAAGCGAGAGTGATAATTCTTTAATGTTAGGCAATGTTGGTATTTCAAAGAAAAGAAACTTTGTTTGGGGCGCTCTGCTATTGATCCACCAGAGACTCTGCGGCTTCCTGAGCATGGATCCTGTCCAATTCCTCAGCTCCACGCAATGGATCGTAAAACAAGCCTTTTCCTTTTTGTACTTCACTTTGTGAAACACAGAGGTGTCTTCCAACATCCTCAGCAAACAATTACGGCATTCACTTAACTTTCTCTGCTCATTATACTACACAGCTTAATCTTCTAAATACTTCATGTTGCTTGAGATAAACGTCTTTATTAGTCATTTATCAAGGAAGTGACAGCGGTAGTGCTTGAGGCTCATATTCTGGAAGCCCCATGTTCGATTCCCCTCGACCGGCCATTCTTACCTTGGGTTTTTCGTGGATTTCCCTGTACAGTAGACGAATGCTGGGGTTGTTTATCATCTACCATGACTGCCTTTCCATTTCTGTCTCATTTTGTTGCTGAGAAATAACGTCTTAAAGTGTGTGTACATTACTTTGGGACAGTCTGTATATATAACGCCTTTACCATGGTCCATTGCTGAGTATGTTTAAGCTTGAAATAGGCGTTTTGGTGTTCTAGAAAGTCTAATATTTCATTTTTTGTAAGCTATTATGACATCAATCGATATTGTGCGACAGTGGATTTTAAATTCACTGTGATATTTACCTAGTCTAATGCAGGCATCGGCAAACATGTACTCAATGAGATATCAGTATGACGTCTCAACATGCAACCCGCAATGCACATGACGTAATGTAGAACAGGGGATGGCATTGACCTTCGTTCAGAGTCAGTGCTGGACTCGCTCGCTACAGAGTACAATAAGGAATGGTACACATACTTGAATCCAGCTACGAGTGGTCTACGATACTTTAGGTAGGCCTAGATATTTGAGCAATATATTTCATTTCACTTCTATTTGCAATGGACCATGAAAATCTAGTGATATATCACAAGTAGCCACTCTCAGTATAGCACGCAAATTAACATCTGTTAATCGCGATACAAGATTTTTTTGGATTCAGTTTCTTTTCTTCTACACATTTCTTAAATGCTTGAAATAATTCTGTCCCTGTTATATATTCCCTAAGTGGAATGACTTCAAGCATATATTCTTGTATCGAGAAGTTGTTAGTAACTCCACGAATGAAAATTACCAATTGTGCTGTGTCAACGTTGTCAGTGCTTTCATCCAACGCGAGAGAAACGGCTATAAATTCATGGACCTCGGTTTGTAGTCTTTTTTCGGTTATTTCTGCTATTTTATGCATCCTTCTCTGTATGGTTCGTGGAGATAATGCAATATTACTAAAAATATCATATTGTTCCGGGCAAATTATGTTGGCAACTTTACTCTCACATTTTTTATGAAATCTCCATCACTAAAACACCTCAGTGACTGAGCAATCTCCAAAGCAACAGCATAGCTGGCGTGAAGCTGTCTAACAGTTATAATATTTGAATTAATATTAGGTGTATTATCTGAATATTGCTCTTTGAGCTGTTGCAGTTGGTTAGTCCGATCTAGACCTGAAAAAAAAATGAATAAACGACACTACGTCAGTGTTATGCTACTTTAAATCGTGGTGTAAATTTATGAATACATGCTTGTCTATAATTGTATGGTGATCTTATGACATGTATCATAATGCCGCTTGATGTTCCATTGATGAGTGCCTTTTTGAACTTTAGAGCACAACAAGCACCTTATGTTCCTTACATGATGAGAGAAGAAATCATCAAAGTGCTATTCTAGGTATCAAATGTAATAGACCAGGAATAATTAGATGCACTCTAATTCTATGAATATACTAAGACTTTAAGTTAAATAAACTAATATCCTTCAAAGTTATAAATAAAGACATTTATCTGTAAGTCTTAGTATTAAATTGGACTTTGACAGACATGTTTAGAAGTGCAGGTAAATACGAGAGGACAGTCCGCCCGTGATCGGTGTGTAAGCAGTGCCAGTTAAGGCTGCGAGGGAGGGGGAGACAGAGTAAGCGCTGCCCCTGAATCGTCATAGTTGCGAGGCCTCATTGAGTACATGTTTGCCGATGCCTGGCTCTAATGGTACTGGAAGTAAGAAGCAGAATTTCCGACTGTTTCAGGGCATAAGAAATGATGTAGTGGGGTAATCATGAAGTAGCAAGGACTTACTTTGATAAAATAACATACATTTTTAAAACTCGCGTCTTTCGTGTGCTACAGTCCTACTTTCTTTTATATTACAAGAACCATTTTACTATGATCAATTATCGGCAGTCCGTAGCGCCTATAGATCACGGTATACTTATCACATCCTTGGTGGTAGCTCCAAGAAGATTTGCCGCTTAACATTTCAGGGACTCCCGGCAACCTAGGCTTCCTATTGCTGTTACGGAAACCGTGAATTGATTGATACTTCACAAGTTACCACATATAATACTTCAATACTACAGTTTCTAATGCTAAGATTAAAAACGAGTTTAGTTCTACATTCTCAAACAGTTGGCAACTCCAAGAAGCTCCTTATTCGCCTCCGTTAAATGAACCAGTCAACTTAACTAATGTCTATTTTCACACCCACCCACGCGGGCCCTAAGAGAAAGGTTCCATAGTTCAACACTCTAGCAGCCGGCAGGAGATTCATCAAAGATGGAGATATTGGAGACAATCATCACAGAATTTGTGTGTAAATTACACATTGTACTTGACAAGAAACACATAAACAAACCTGCGATTTCTTGAGATTTTGTTATTCGGAACATGATAAATAGTAAATGATAGTGCTAGTGCTAGTGCTAGTGCTAGTGACAATGATGACAATGATGACAATGATGACGATGACGATGACGATAATAATAATAATAATAATAATAATAATAATAATAATAATAATAATAATAATAATAATAATAATAATAATAATAATAATAATAATAATAATAATAATAATAATAATAATAATAATAATAATAATAATAATAATAATAATAATAATAATAATAATAATAATAATAATATACTAATAGTAACAAGAAGATGAAGATGAGGATGTAGAAGATGATGGTTATGATGATGGTGATGGTGGTGATGATGATGATGGTGGTGATGATGATGATAATAATAATGAAGAAGAAGCTATAATATATTATATATTTCCATTGTTGCAAAAGCAACCCGCCGCTATATTGTTGTGTACATTGACATACACATGGATTTGGACATAGTGGAACGTGAAATTTAATGGAAATTCTAATGTAGTAATTAGTTTTAAAAACAATGGGGCCATTATGACCCAAAGAACACAAGTGTAAGAATTTCAATAATTATAAAATTATGAAATACGTATTTTTTTTTTTTTTAAATTCAAGATTTTATGAGTAGTACACATCAAGAGAAACAAATACATAAAGTTACAAGTATTGGCTATTAAGGAGAGCAGGAAGTGATTTTGCTTTTGCCATACTCAAGTTATATGATTAATTAAATTTCGGGTTTTGCTGCCAAAATTAGGCTGATTTAAGTGAAATTTGAGATATTTAGAGAACAAATGCTTCTACATTTAATACGTTTCTAATATTAAGGTTAAATTTAAAAGCTTTTGTACAAAAGTGGTATAAGAGTGACCATGTTTTCTAACAAAAAGTTTTCTACCTTATACTTCTTGTGCAGTTTTCTCCGTTAGCTTGACTCTACAGCCATCTTATTTTTTTCTGTCGTAGTTGATGGATAATCTGATATATGAAACTAAGGAAATATATACGCCATAAAAATGAGGAGCGGAATAAATGTTGCATATATGTAATGACACAAATCATATATATATATCTTTTAGAAGTTATTTTTATTTTTAATCACATTGAATTTAATATTTCTAAATAAGGCTAGTTCAGTAGTGAAAGTAGATTACCATATAGGTGCAGTAAATTTTTCAAGTCAATATCTTTAATAGTCTTTGAGAAAAGTGCACAAGAAGTGTTAGAAAATGAAGTTACGGAAAATTGAGGGTAACGTGTGGGAAATGGGGCGTGCCCTTGCACCGCCATATTTAAATGACTAAATTAAAGGGCTTACTACCCGTGTAACAAACCATATATAACATTGTACCGTAAAACGGGGTTACTTTAAACAGTTTTAAATTTCATTATAGCATAGAATCTCGGCTATTGTCTATAACTTCATTTCTTAAATTTCTATTGGGGGGCCTCAACGGTTATGATCATGACTAGTTAAGTATTTTCATTAATTATTTATAATATGAAGGTAATTTGAGAAAAACCTGCTGGTCAAAGTTACCCGGCAATTGGGACTACTTTGACCACAACACCTATTTCTATACAAATGCATATGAAGTTCAAATTTCAACTTTAATATGCAAACTTTGACCACAAAAACATTTTTATTAGTAACCAAAAAATGAAAATAACACTTTCAATGACATTCCAAAGTTGGAATTTAAATTATACAAGTAAATAAATTAAACCCTCAATTTCATTCAACTTAAATGTGTAACCTCTTTTGAGCATGTCTGGTTTTGAGAGGATAAGGTCTATCTGAGTTAATTTAAAGGAAATATCCCACACTTTTTGAAACCTGACACTAAATTTAGTGACAGGTTTGAGTTCTTAGTGTCACACACATATTCAAAATGCTCATTTAATAGTCTAGAAAAAGCTTCCTTAGTGATTATCTGCGATCTTTTCTTCTGCCCTGACTTCCATCTGTCCAAAATATTCCTCCAGCATTTCTTTTAAGGCCCTTAGAATAGAATAGTGGCTGGCAGATATGTGTTGCATTTTAAAAGAAAACACTAATAACTATTTGAGACGTAGAACTGGAACTTAAAAATTCAATGCCAATTTTTAAGTTCCAGTTCTACCTCTCAAACATTGCCCACACACGGCATGTGTGTTTAAAAATACCAACAGTAACTTTGTTGGCATAAATAAATAATAACTAATAGCTATATTGGGGTACATGCCATGGAAACTTTAACCGGTAGTCAAAGTATCCCCGATTTCTGAAATGTATGGTTATGTACCTATAAAGAATTATTTTTGGTATATAAATCCGCATTATTTTTATGGTGAACATGTACCTATTAGATGTTAATGCAATGTTCTACATATCTGTATAAGTTACGTTAGGATCTGGCTGATGTAAATGTGATATATTTATCAATTTAGCACATGTTCATTTTTGGTGGGAAAACTGTGTTTGTTTTCTAACGAAGAACATGGTGACAAGCTTAAAAGAAATAAAAATTACCAACTCACCAGAAACATCTGCTGGGTTCAAACAATACTATTAGCATGGGAAACTATCGATACAGCAGAATGCATTCAGAAAGAGAGGTTCTAAATGTTTTTCGGAGAATCTGGTCAAAGTATCCCCGGGAGTCAAAGTAACCCCGCTTTACGGTATGTATATGTATGTACAATTTTAAAGCTAAAATTTCTACTATTTTTTAGAATACAAAACAGAAAATCGATGTTTTCACGGAAATTTACTTCCCGGTGTCCTTAAATTTAAATTAGTGACACAAATATAAATTTGTTGTTGGGTCATACTGAGCAGGGTTAAAAGTAATGCGTGTGGCCCTTAGCACGAGTCGCCACTGGTGGCCACACGAGTCGCCACTGGTGGCCAGTCGTTTTTAAGTGGCACTGTGGTGAGTTTTGGTACACAATTAGAGAAGGATTGCAGCATCACGCGTGGTTAATATTTAGAATGTTCTTGTGGCACTTGGCACCCCAGGGGTGCTGAAAGAATAGGGTAGCGTGTAGGGCTTTTGTTTTCTCTCGTGCCCGCCAGGCCGGTGTCTGGCAGATGTAAACCGCAAGCTAACTGTCCCATATATATCCCCCCTCCCCCCCCCCCCTCAGTGCAGCAGAGTATTCTCACACTGGTTCTTCCTTACTCAAGTTCTCATACTCCAGTATACTAAACACTTTAGTTGCAAACTTACGCGGTTTTCCTCTAAAATACATTGGTGTAGATGTAACTTTGCATAAGTTACATTTTCAACACCATCTAGCGTGTGCTTTCTGCACATTAGATTAAATGTGTTTCATTTTTCAAGAATTATTCAAATGTAGCGTACTGCTTTACAACCCCAAAAAATATATATCGAGATTTCACCAAAGTAAATCTTTTGAGGCCCCCTGAATCCAAACAAAAGCATTTTTAGAAAAAGACCATTATGTGCGTGTCTGTGTGTGTCTGTGTGTGTATCTGTGTGTGTGTCTGTGTGTGTCTGTGTGTGTCTGTGTGTCTCTGTGTCTCTGTGTGTCTGTGTGTCTGTGTGTCTGTGTGTCTGTGTGTGTCTGTGTGTCTCTGTGTGTGTGTGTGTGTGTGTGTGTGTGTGTGTGTGTGTGTGTGTGTGTGTGTGTGTGTGTGTGTTTTAACAGCATCATTCAAAAACAAAAAGTCGGTTAAATACCAAACTTGGTATTGAA
Organism: Tenodera sinensis; assembly: GCA_030765045.1. Lineage (NCBI taxonomy): Eukaryota > Metazoa > Arthropoda > Insecta > Mantodea > Mantidae > Tenodera > Tenodera sinensis. The sequence continues at coordinate 294,694,467 of CM060962.1, read as the reverse complement.
GTTTAGTATTTTCCAAAGATACGACACGAAGATACTCAAAGTTCCCAGGATGCAAACTACCATTTACTTCTGACCATAATTGCATCGAATATAACTGAATACAAATGAAGAATCCAATTCCTACAGAAATACGAGGAAAAACACACTGGATCTCCCGTAAGCAACACCTAGCGGTGAGACTTGGACAAATTTAATGACATTGACAGTATAACGTTTCTACGTACCGTGCGTTCTCGGACAGACCGGGCCGCTCAGCGGCGGCACCGCACCGGGCGAGGACCTTTGCGCTCTCCGCCAGACTTACGTGTAAAGGACCGGCAAGTCACGGGTAGGCGACGTTAACTGTTGTACTAACTTACATTAGACTTACCTGAATCACAACACATGTTGAAATTGATGTCCTTCAACGTGAACACATTCGCCGTATATCCGAAAACAATTCTGGTTTACTCACAAAAGTTCATGTTGACTGATGTGTAGCAATTATCAAACCACATATTTATCTAATGATCCTGTATGGTCTTCAGACCCCCGTGGCTGTTTTCTGCAATTTATGGAGTATTAAATATATTTTGACAAAATCGGCAAGTGTACAGTCCAGTTATTTTATTTCACTTTATTTTCTCCTAATTTAATGCACAACAACACAGTTCTCTTTTACGGACGTTAGCACAGTCTACGTTCTTTCGTGATATTGCAACTCACAACTGTTTTCTTTTTGTAACCTTGACTCACTCCTTTCTGTCTTTCACTTTCTCTGTCACTCAAACAGCTGACATGGACGATACAAACACTCGAGACTCTTTAACAGCTTTGCTATCTTCCTTTCGACTCACCCAGCTGACACACATAACAAAACTAATCGCAGACACCAAACTCTTGTTGCCTCGCCTCCTTATATAGCCAGGATGACCGACCACGGACCTTTCTCGAACTTCACTTTTCTGGAACTTGTAGAAATACGCCAGCCACACTTCTCCAGTAATGTCAAAAATCACCTTGACTCATTGCTGTCACTTGTTTGCTCATATGAGTGGTGGGGGGCAGATTGACCCCGAACTTCCTTCGTTTTCGGCCGGCGTCACAATATAATAAATACAATAAATACCGCCACCGCCACCGCCACCGCCACCACCACCAACGCCGCCGCCACCGCCACCACCACTACGTTTATTATTTTACGAAGTTTCTTGGCGGGTCAAACAAAAGCACCTTGCGGGTCAGGTTTTCTTTTCTTTTCAATTTTATGTAACATTTTAATGGCAACAACAATTCACACTTCCGTATGTCACAATGTGGAGCGTTCCAGGAGATATATGAATATTCTTTCAGCAACATAACGAAGGAAAATGTTTTCAAGTGAAGTGTTTTTGGGTTGGAGTAGTTTCTTGAATATTCTCACCTTGCATTCTTAAGTGGTGTTTTTTTAAAGTATGAGATCAGTAACTTGTGATTTTGGTTTCTTTCCTTCTTTCTCCAAACTCTTCTCTCCCCCTCCCCCTTCTTTCTCACAAGAGTTTTACTTTCTCTACTACGTATATTAAGTAGGGGAAGTTTGTATTCGACCCAAAAATTCTGTCGAAATTTCACTGGAAATACATGTTTTGAGGCCATCTTAACAAAACACAACAATTTTACAGAAAGGTTCGTGCCTGTCTGAATCTGTGTGTATGTGTGTGTCTGTGAACAACATAACTCAAAAATGAAAGTCGGTTAAAAACCAAAGTTGGTAATTAAATTTAAATTTTTGAAGGATGCGACACAAAGATTTTGAAGAAAACTTCTCCAACCAAAACTATCGTTTACATTGAAAATGTTTCGAAAATTTTCATTTTGTCAAAAATGGGTCTAACGATTTTGATTAAAATGCCATATGTCTAATATGCTTTTATCGAAAATGAAATCTATATTTTGCATTTTCTGGCTATAGCCTATTTAGTGCTGTTTACTCTTGATGACTTTTGTACAACTGGAAAACCGTAAGAGATAGACCAAATCATACTATACAAAAGATATACATCTCAAAATCACACAATTTATGTCAAATAGTCGTTTTTGTGAAGTGAACATTTCGGAGATATTCCTTGTTATTTGTCAGAATTTTGCAATACTTATAGACCGTTCTCAAAAAGGTCCTTATTAATTTTATTTCTTGGTCATCCAAAGAGAACGGAATTTCAAACTCGTCATATAGTGATCGCTCTTAAAACTATCGCTTAAAGTCAAGTATATTTTAGCAATAATATAATTTGTAGAAATGTTTATCTCAACTAACACGAAGAAGTAGAGGAATAAGTATTTGTAATAATAGTTTGTGCAAGAGTAGAGAAAGTCATATGAGTGCAACACATCAAATTGTTTTCTTTACACTCTGGGTCCCAAAACGTATTTCTGGTGAAAAATGTTATCTGAACGTTTGGATGGGATACTTAGTATTTAAGGGGACTTAGGGGTGAGATTTGGCCCATTTGGTAAAAAAAAAAGTTGATTTTTAGATTTTTATGTTGAAAAATTGTTTAATGCTTTGTCTATTAAAAAGTGCAATGACTTTCATGCCAGCGCCATTTTTAAAGGTCTGGTGGCCATTTTTAAATAATGGTGCATAGTGATTAAATGGCTGGTGGTTGGGCGTACGCATCTCCTGAGACTGCATATCGACGGATGAGAAACTCAATCTGTAAATTATCCTCAATCTGCATCCACAAAATCACAAGGAAATGTCCTGTAAGTTGTTTCCAGAAGTGGTAACTAAAATTCTACCTCCAGATCAGCGAGTTGGTTCTGACCAGCTGCTAGAACGCTATGCCAAGGGTACGACACAGAACTCGAATGTATCTCTTCACAACGTTGCGTGGAGCTATCTGTTCAAAATAGGTTTGTGTCTAGGAATAAACTTGAACTTGTAGTACTGAAAACTATAATGGAGTTTAATATGGGGTGTGTGAAGACAATTCAAGTGTTGAATAGTCTTAGGAATGAAAACATTTCAGTTGGAGCAATATGCATTTGTCAGAAGTGTAATGCTAGACGATGTGTTCAGAGTAGAAAATGCAGTGCCAGGAAACAAATACACACAAGGAGAGCCAATAAATTGCAGAAATTGTCAGCACAGGAGAGGATACGAGGTCAGAAAGTGAAACCAATGCTGGAACACACCTCTGATGAGGTTACAACGTTTTAAAAGTTTAATGCTGTTTTTCTCAGTTTCTTTTTTCTCAGCATTTTCACGCAACTGAAAAACTCCTTGCGACAGAGTTCTTAAGGGATTGTTTTCAAAATTTCAGGATGTGTTCTTATTTATATAAGGCTCCAAAATTGCTCTAGGTTTTGATATCAGCCAAGTAATATTGAACATATTCACATTCAAATGCCGATGGGAAGTTAAAAAAACTTGAAATCTGTAAATAGACATATTAAAAAATTTCTAGATACTAAAGTACTGGTGTAAAATCAAACTCCAGAGCAATTATGACTTTCAGGTGCATGAAGCATCAGATCAACAAGTTTCATGCCAAATAGGTATTAAAAAATTGTTACGCAAGGAGCATTTTTAATCAGAGTATCTTTATAATCAATTAAAAGTTTTTAATTAAAAAACTGTTTGACTTCCATACTTCACATTTTGTACAGCTGCATATCTAAACACTATATTAACGTGGTTAAAATTTGGTACTGCTAGCATACAAATTGTAGAATTTCCTAAACTCACCCCTAACTCCCCTTAAGTTGTAAATAATGTAAAAAAAACAAGCGAGAAGCGTAGCCCTGAATGCATTTGTCATGAAATGGATAGTTAAAACACAAACAATTCTTGAATAAAGAGCTGATGGTTGATTCCATCTCGGAAATGAAACTGCGCCGTTTCGGCGACAAAGAGGAACTGTTTCTGGACAATATCAAAGCACTTACTCCAGAGGAATTTCAAGTGGCCCTTTAGGCAGTTGGCTCAACAAACACAAGCTCAAGGATCTCATGGAATGTACGAGTAAATGACACAAAGAAACAGAATCTTGAGAGCCAAGTGTTCCAGATAATGTGGCAGATCCTGAATACTTACCACCCTGTTTCTTCCAGTTAATTAATAAACGTGTATTCCTGTTGCTTGTGCTATAAACAGCAGGAATAACTGAATTTTTACTTTCTCTTCTACGTGCGTATAGGGAAAGTATTTTATTCCACTCAAAAATTCGATATTGAGATTTTACTGCAAATATCCAGGATGTTAGAGATATAAGCGCCGATATTGTAACAAAAACAACAAAAGCCTCGTCTAATTACTTTTCCTTACTTTATTTTCTTCTAACCGAATACACAACAACACAGTTCTCTTTCACTGACGTTAACACACTCTACAGTATTCCGAGATATTATATTACACTTAAATACCAACTTTGGTTTTTAACCAACTTTTCGTTTTTGAGTTATGCTGTCCACACACACAGCAACACAGATACACAGACACACAAACACAAACGGACTTTCTTCTAAAAATTCTTATGCTTTTTTTTTTTTTTTTTTTTTTTTTTTTGATTCAGGGGCCTCAAAACATATATTTTCGGTGAAATCTCAACATCAAATTTTTGGGTGGAATACAATGGTTCCTCTACTTACTACACGTTGTGGAGAAAGTAAAAGAGTGGTTAAAATCATCATTTATTGTTACTCAAGTGTTTGTTAACATGCGGTAGCCATTTAAATTAGCCACGTACCTATCTGTCAGCAAGTGCACACTTACGCAGAAACTTTCAACTCAGGGAGACAAAAAGTGCAGCGCTTGGGTTTCCCCTTGTTAGAGCGAGTGGGCATAAATTTCCCGGCATCGCCGTTTCTGCACACAAAGGGAGAGCTCAGCTTATGCAAAGTAGTTTAAAAACCACAAATAAGGCTCCAGTAAAGCACTTTTTACTTTCTCTACTACGTATAAGTAGGGGAAATATTGCATTTCACCCAAAAATTTGATATCTAGGTTTCACCAGAACTACATATTTTGATTATAAAAACGGTCCACCACATTTGCGTCGCAATGTATTACTGTGTGTGGATAATGCGTTTGCGCCAGTAATTCGAAACTAATATGTGTATTTTTATCCTTAGGTTGGCACTACGTTAACATGGTGAGACATATTTTACGATTGAAAGAATTAAAATGTTAAACGAAACAATTTTCCGTCCCAGTTGTAGACTGCGAACCTATGCGCACATAATGCGCGTGGCGTGCTTAAAAATTGCCATAACATTTTAAAAATGCTCGTGTGGCTAAAAATTGCCATAACATTTTAAAAATGCTCGTGTGGTTAAAAATTGCCATAACATTTTTAAAATGCGCGTGTGGTTAACAATTGCCATAACATTTTAAAAATTAAAATGATTAAAATTTTCAAAACTCCTTGATTAAAATTTCTGCTTTCTGGTTGCCATGTGAGGTGGAGGGGGTACATTCAAATGGGAAATGTATTTTACATAAGCGATACGTGATAATTGTCTTTCTCTATACTGCTTTATGTAATTTTCTATTTTCTTTTCTTTATTTTATACTTTGATTTTTTTAGTGGGTTGCAGGTCCAAGCCGATAATTCTCAGATGTTTCCATTTGAATACGTTGTAAAACTGAAATGAATTTGTACATGTCTAGATGTCAACTGTAAAACAAGTAGTTGAATTTTCTGTGAAATGTGAATGGCTTCAGACAATAGCTCGGCCCATACTGTAGGATTAAACATGGCCTCCTCAGATATATAATAATCAACAAGGTAGTCGCTAAATTGGCATAAAGGCTTGTTATCAGTCATATCATATGCAAAACAATCACCTACTGCATGTGGAGATAAATAAGACAAACCAAAACAATGTTTAGACCACTTACCGGCTTCAGACGAATTGTCTTTGAACACTCTTGCTAGTCCAATGCGTTTTAGCTTACGCCATCATGCCTGGCCCAGATGTAACCTACAATTTCAATAGTTGAGTTGTGTCACTCCATGTTGACCTGTATAGCAATCCTGTAATCTGCTAGTATTTTCTTAGGTTGAAGTTTCAACCCTAACACCCACACTTTTCAATTATGGAACGAAGCACCAAAGAATACATGTCTATGTTTTTATTTGGCAGTAAACAAAAAACTGCTGTAATGAAATGTCCATTGTGAAGGAAATGCAATGTAAATAACTGCGTAAAATATTTTGCACCACATCTGAAATTTGCATCTACGTAAAGTGTTTCTGCTTCATATGAATATTGCAAACACTTTCACATCCAAAAATAATCACATTTTTTGTGATCACTGAGTGGCACAAAATCTTCGATAATAGAGGACATTGGTAGCACTTTAGTTACATCTTCGTGAACTTCAAGTATGTTTTTAGGTATTTTCAGCATATGGTGACGTCGTTTTCTGTAGATTGCTTCTCGTAATAGTTTAACATCGCTGAAATGTAAAACACTAGCACAAATCTCTGGAGTTTCATTCAATGTTGTACTTATTATAATGCCTGGTTTTTCACTTAAGTCACCAGCCGCTTTCCTTTTGCACGATACACGTACTTTCTGCCGTATGTCATCTGTTTCGTTACAGAGGTGATTATGGCCGCCTACAGTTTTCGCATCCATGTTTAATGTTATTAGTTTGGCAGGACAATCCTTCACTGTGCAACGCCAATGTATACGTCCATCTATATACCCATGTGCACGTCTTACAAACCTTGAACTTCTCATGTAGGTACAAGTAAGTCCTGGCCTCTATTGCTGCCCCTTTCGACTACTTCCACGACAACCTTTAGTATTCAATAGTCTATCTCACAATAGTTATGTTCTCCCACTCAATGTGGCTACTACTGAAACAAAACACGACAACTAAGTGCTAGTCGATTTATTGTATAACCAACTTAACAAAAATAAAAGTTCTTAGCCAAACATGCCGTTAGCGCAAATCCATATTCCTTAAGAATAAACGCATTTCCCATATATTAAATCTGGCGCAAAATAACTGTCCCCCATAAAAAAGCATTTTTAGAAAAAGATATGTGTGTGTGTTTTTGAATAGCATAACTCAAAACGAAAAGTAACAGTATCAAACTTTGTACTTCAGTTCAGTATCTACAAAGGATGCGACAGTAAAACATTGAAAAGAATCCCCTATTCCAAAGTACGGTTTACATGGGAAAATGTTCGAAGTTATTTATTTCTCAAAAACGGCTTAACGATTTTCATAAAAGTATCATATGTTTAAGATATTCTAATCACAAATGAAATGCATATCTTGAATTTTCTGCAAATTTCCTAGAAATCCTCTTCATTCTAAATGACTTTTGCATAAGTGGTAAACCATAACACATACACAAAATCTTAGTATACAGAAAGGTGATACAGGGTGGAAGGGAAGTTATTACATTCCTTCTAATATGTGCTTCATACAAGCATTGTACACAAAAAAGTCTAATGGCATTTTGTTCTTTGATCAGCCGGTTTCGAAAAACTAAATGTTTTTTAATCCAAGTTTGATGCGTAATTCCACAGGAATGTACGAAAGTAATAGTTATTTTACTTGTACAATGAGTAGAGTAACTTATTTCTGACATAAGTTTGGTATTAATTATGGGACATCACACAGAGTTTCGAAATAATTAATCACTTAAAAGATGTGAAGGAATATTCCGAGCAGCTTTTTCAGAAGTGAAGTAAAGCTTGTTTAAAACGTCCCGACGTTCCCCCACTCCCGAAGCACAGATGTGTAACAGCACTGAGCAATCTATTTGCATAAAAGAGAAGTGGGAGTCAGTCTTCCAGCTGTCGTGAGAGCGACAAGTTCATGCGTTGTTTATGTGACTGTCCCCAAGTTCTGATAACATTCTAGCCACTTGCTCCCCCGCCACCCTCACCACTTCTCCGCATTTCTCCTCATTTGCGTATATGGAGTGTCACGACGTTTTAGACAAGCTGTAAGTCAACAACGTTGCATTCAGGTTAGTCAGGGAATTTAACCGGCCTCTGGATGTAAACATGTCGGTCGCTTGCAGAGTTATGTAATGTTTTGGGAGTTAACGATTTAGATTTATCTACATTCGCACAGTAAACATAGAACAACATGGCATGGTATTGGTTTATGTACACAAGACACTATGCTACGGTGTTTGTTTAGGTACTGACCTAGTGAAAGTGACACCTACACAATCTGCAGTGTTGCCACCTTGTTTTCAACAAAACTAAAATATCTCCATACGAAATGGTCAGATGCAAAAACGTCGAGATCTACCACTGGTTTAAATTAATTTAATGACTTCCCTTCCACCAGGTATATCGCTAAAGCATACTATTTATGTTTATTTTTATTTTTTTTATTATTTTTTGGAGTTAGCTATTTTTTAAATATTGTGACATTCCTTGCTACTGGTTTGAATTTTGCATACATGCGTACATTATTCTCAAATTAGTCATTATTTTCAAGTTTTGGAAGAATAGGTAATGAAAGTCATGTAAATGGAAACAATTTTTTATTTCTTGCGTTAGACATATTAGATTAACTGTTTGATACTTATTTTTTGCATCATAAATAGGGACCAAACCTTCATACCGAGAACGAAAAGTTGTGGAGTTTGGACTATAGGAAGTGTGACATGACTGTCACATGACCACAACACAGAGAAGGCCAGGTACAGTCGACGCAACGAAAACGTTGTATGCAAAGTCGCTACATAATTTACATTCAATGGTGTCCTTATTTACAGTAAAATATTCACTCCCAAATTCTTGTACAACTTCAGCAATACGTGAATATTTTGATTTTTGTGCCGCAGGTATTTTACTATATGGAGCTAGTGAATACGTTCGAGAGACACTATGCACTGTAGGCAGTGTGTTTTGCGCTGGCACTGTACTCGCACAATGACGTCACGCTCTGCCCATGTGTGTGTGTGTCGGTCTGGGTGGCTAAGTTGGTTAGACGCTGGCCTACTGATCCCAAGGCCGCGGGTTCAAATCCGACCCAGACCGATGCGCTTTAAGTGTGCTTAAAAACGACAGCTCCATGTCAGTAAATTTGCTGGCACACAAAACCACTCCGGCACACCAGCGACGCTGGCAATTGACAGGATCGTTACACAAAACAACTTTTTAATAATCTGCCCATGTGGGAGGTAACTTGCGATCGCCTTCATTCGCAATAACTGTATAAAGGTTCGGAGCCTACTCAAAAACCTTAACGGTTCACTTTCTTCTAGAATAACATTAGTAGTATATGTAGAGAATGCTCAACACCCCTATTTCCCACTAAGAGTCCAGTGGAGTGAGCACTGGAAGTTTACCCGGCTTTAAAAGCCCCTGGATCGAACCGGGTACAGTAGGTGACCGGGAACCAGAGCTACCACGCTCTAGCCTACTGCGCCACGGCAGGGATTGTTGAATAGTAACTGCAATCGTTTATCGGTTAAACATGAAATCGAGTGATGAATATCAGTAGTATATTCTTAAACAATTATTGATATCAAAACGAGATTTGAGACACAAATTTAGAGATGAACCTAAGTAACAATTTAGAAATCAAGAATTGTTGTATCTGAATCATTTATAAAATTCGAATCACGGTTATTTAGAGATTCTGACATTGTCTTATCACTTGAATAACAATTGAAGTAATAATTAAAGAAACAGAGAATCGATTTTCGTTTCTTAAACTCTGTAATCTGTTTACTGAAGTGTTATATCATGACCATCGTGTATATTCCTTGCAATAAAATGCAACCGTGTTGAGGTTTTAGTTCTGTTTCATGCCAAAACGAAGAAGGTGGTGTAAAGTGACACGGTGACGTCATTCACTTATAAAGGGCACTTTGGGTAACGCTGGTTATGGTTAACTATGTTGGAAGAATAAACAAATAAATAAAGGTGTAGGTTCTTTAGAGGGTTTCCTAAGAGAAGGAATTCCTTAATGTCATCTTACCACTGAGCAGCATAAACCACTCGACTCGGTGCTTCCGAACTTACCTGAGTTAGCCTAGGGCACACGACTTTGTTCGTGGGTAATTCTGGTACGTCATCCTCGCTATAGAAGTAGGCGAGGCGACGAGCGTGCGGAGTAGTAGTAGTAGTTGTTATTGCATCTAGTAGTAGTTGTTGTTACAGACATGAGTCACGCGGCTGTTTGAGAGATAAAGTGAAGAAAGACCTAAAGGAGTGAGTCAAGGTTACGAGACAAAACAGTTGTGCGTTGTAATATCACGAAAGACTGCAGACCAGGCATGACGAACTGCACTTAGCAGGTGTGAAGACATTCCCCTATTTCCCCTCCCTTTGTGACCATGAAAGTGGACAACTGAGGAAAACCAAAAGGAAAATCGGTTCCTTACAATGCGTGCGTATGTAAGCCACTGCAGTTAAGGAGAGGAGGAACCACTCTCTTCACACCTTCGGAGTAATGTTCGACAGGTCTGCTGTAAAGTGTGTTAACGTCAGTAAAAGAGAACTGTGTTGGGCATTCAGTTAGAAGAAAATAAGGTGACAGAAAAAGTAATTGGCCTGGGCTTTTGTCATTTTGTAACAATAAATAACGAATATTTATGTAAATGTGTTATTGGTAGGGAAACTTATGCGAGCGCAGCACATCATAACTTTTTCTTATCAGTTTGTTGTTTGTAGAAAGAAAATGATGACATTGTCAGTGTACTTGTTTGTTTAGTAAAGGGTTTGTGCAGAAAGTGATTACAAACCGAGAGCCCTTAAAACCGATGGCTGTGTAATGTTGGCGGAACTGCATGCCAATCTGGAGACCTGTATACTGTTTTACATTTTAGCGAGGCAACAGCCATTTGGTTTGCAATTAGTTACTCTGCATATCGTTGTGGAAGTTTCGAGAAGCGCCGTTGCCAAGTGTTTGTGCAACGCTTGCTGGAGGATATCAGAGTTGCATAATTGCTTCACGCTCTAGTGAAGTAGTGTTCCTACGTAAGTATTTCACAGTCACCCTCACACCGGCACGCGATAAGCGACCGCAGGCATGAAAATACTCATTACTTGCAAGGAATTGTGTTCAAAGGTAGCAAAATGAGCAATTGAAGAATATACACATTCCCCTAAAGCTCGCGTTTCCCTCTACAGCAGAATAGTGTCTGCTCCGAATCCACTGTGCACGCAACCCATGTAAAGTTCCTACTGGCAGTAGCTCTTCGCTTCTTAAACTCTTTATAGTGGTGGATTGGTACAGTTAACGATCAGCGCGTTTGTTTCAAACAGGAAAGAGGTGGTCATACTTTTACTATTTATTACACACATTAGTTGTCATTATTCGAACATACGAGCAGAAGTAATATCTGTAGTAGCAATATGCAGTTGCATCGAGAGATGGTCATCTGAAACGCGAAATCCCAGTTTTGATTTTCCTATGCTTATCAGAGAAAAAAATATTCATAGACACATGTGGAGCAAAATATAGAAGCAGTAAATTCTTCCATACCAACATATATTACCTTACACAATTCTTTGAATACTTATACTCTCTGCACTTATTTTTACTTTCTCTACTGGTAAGTAGGGGAAGTATTGTATTCCACCCAAAAATTCGATGTCGAGATTTCACCGGAAATGTTTTGAGGCCCCCTGAATCCAAAAACAAAGCATTTTTAGAAAAAGGTCCGTGTGTGTGTCTGTGTGTCTGTGTGTCAGTCTGTCAGTCTGTCAGTCTGTCAGTCTGTGGACAGCATAACTTAAAAACGAAAAGTCGGTTAAAAACCAAAGTTGGTATTTAAGCTTAATGTCTTTCAAGAATGCGACACGAAGATTTTGAAGAAAATAGCCCCACCCTAAACTACCCTTTACATGGAAACTTTTTCAAAAATTTTGATTTTCTTGAAAATGGCTCTAACGATTTTGATTGAAATGTCATATGTTTGAGATATTTTTATGACAAATGAAATGTATATTTTGAATTTTCTGGCTATAGCCCCTGTAGTCGTATTTACTCTGGACGACTTTTGCATAACTGGTAAACCGTTAGAGATAGACCAAATTATACTATACAAAAATGTAGATCTTGCTAAAATACACAATTTATGTCTCAATAAATTTTCTTGTAGGGTGAACCATTTCGGAGATATTCCTTGTTATGTGTGTGTTTCGAAAAACTTAGAACTTTCGTGTAATGGGTCATCGTTGTTCATTTTTTTGTATGTTACGTGTACAAAGAGAACGGAATCTCAAAGCTTTAAAAGATTTGACTATCGCACAAAGCCTACTGTATTCCAATATTCCCCTTGCACCTACAAGGAAATAAGCAATAAGATAAATTGTACAAATGTTTATTTTAACTAACACGAAGAAGATATAGGAATAATAGTTTGTAAGAATGGTTAGTACAAAAGTAGAGAAAGTCATGTGAGTGCAACACATCAGATTTTTTCACTAAATTTGTTTGTAGATCTATGAGTTCACATTGCATGATAACTCCTACAACATTTACAGTAAAATGCTCAACAACAATGAACTGTCATTTTTAAGATTCCTGAAATCATGGAATCAATGTGAAGTAAACTCAGTTTTTAAGTATTCAAAAATGGGAATACGAAGTGATCAGTTTATCCTCAGGCACTGATTTTATACATTTGAAATAAGTATTTCATAATTTGACTTATAGGTTAAGAGAGTTGTCACATGGCATGGTATGCTTGTTATGTTTAGATTGTAAACCTTCTAGAAGTTTGCTCGAAGAAACCAACCAATGAGGTAGACGGTATTGACACAGGCACAGTTCCTCCATTGAAGTGACCTGTGACCTGGAAGTGACCTGTGGACTGCTGAAATCAACTAAGCAAGAGAATGTTTACCGTTGTGTTACATAGTTACATGGCGAAAGATTCACGAATCACATGGATTCATGAATCCGTTTTCGCCCATTTCTGTTGCTCAGTGTAGAAGCGAAAAACCAGGCCAATTCTAGTAAACTACCAAATTGAAATACCCGAAGTTGTCCGTGGTTTGACGATTTATTCCTAAAACTTTCTGATTTAGGTTGCACTTACCCAATAACCTTGTTCTTTAGAGACATTTAAAACATATTGCTTAACACACTTAAACAAATATTTAATTAAAAATCTTAGGATACACCATAAGGAATAAAGTGTAAACTAAATAAATAAAACACTGGGAAGACCGTATACAAAAGCACTGTTGAACAACCACAAATACCACAGAAAGAAAAGCGAGTAGAGAAAATCCTGTGAATGTAATACGTTACATTTGTATTTCAATCACAGAAAAAAGTATGGATTGTATGTTGAAAGGCAAGTAGAGAAGGACAGGTGGATGTGTTGCTAAAAGAAAAGCGAGTATAGAAAACCATCTGAACAGACAAAAAGACAGGCAGGCAGACAGACAGGTATGTAGACAGGCAGACAGACAGGTAAGTAGACAGGCAGGCAGACAGGTAGGCCGGCAGGCAGGCAGGCAGGTAAGTAGACAGGCAGGCAGACAGGTAGTAGACAGGTAAGTAGACAGGCAGGTATGTAGACAGGCAGACAGGCAGGTAAGTAGACAGGCAGATAGGTAAGTAGACAGGCAGGCAGACAGGTAAGTAGACAGGCAGGCAGACAGGCAGACAGGTAGGTAGGTAGGCAGGCAAGCAGACAGACAGGTAAGTAGACAGGCAGATAGGTAGGCAGGCAGACAGATAGGTAAGTAGACAGGCAGGCAGGCAGACAGGTAGGCAGGCAGGCAGACAGGTAAGTAGACAGGCAGGCAGGCAGACAGGTAGGCAGGCAGGCAGACAGGTAAGTAGACAGGTAAGTAGACAGGCAGGCAGACAGGTAAGTAGATAGGCAGGCAGACAGGCAGGCAGGTAGGTAGGTAGGCAGGCAAGCAGACAGACAGGTAAGTAGACAGGCAGATAGGTAGGCAGGCAGACAGACAGGTAAGTAGACAGGCAGGCACTAGGCAGGCACGTAGGCAGGTAGGTAGGCAGACAGACAGGTAAGTAGACAGGCAGGCACGTAGGTAGGTAGGTAGGCAGACAGACAGGTAGGTAGGCAGGCAGACAGATAGGTAAGTAGACAGGCAGACAGGTAAGTAGACAGGTAGGCAGGAAGGTAGGTGGGCACGTAGGTAGGTAGGCAGGCACGTAGGTAGGCAGGCAGACAAATAGGTAAGTAGACAGGTAGACAGGTAAGTAGACAGGCAGGCAGGCACGTAGGCAGGTAGGTAGACAGCCAGGTAGGCAGGTAGATAACGTGAAAGCAAAGGTAATGTATTAAATTTACATGACGTTCTCTGCCCATATATATACAAACTATTCTTAGAAAAGCTTATTATTCTGTAGAACATGTTAATCGAGGTAAAATATGTAAGCATTTTTATATTGCATGTTGCTTTATGAGGGAAATACAAAAGTTAAAGGCATACAAAGCTGGGTCGTACCGAAGACTCCAGCGAACATACACTTGCCCCTCCTATCAGTGCTACCAAATATGCGACACGAGAACATTATCTTCATTAATTACACTCGAATAAATACATGACGATGGTATATGTCAATGTTATAATTAGACAGAAATTTATTTTCTGATCATGACTGTTCAAAGATCCTGTCTCTAGGATGCTTAGATTGGGAGCTATGCACTTTTTAATTTCACATGATTATCGCCATTTAACATGCATTCAACACAGATAAGCCTCAAAAATACCACCATTCCCTGCTATCGAATAAGACATACAGTGTACTAGAAACCACGAAGTTTGAAAAGGAATCAGGTAATGTTCAGTTCGTTTTCAGAGTAGTGGTGTATTATTCTATTGTTAACATGAACCGGCATGTGTTTGTCGTGTTCCAAACTTGAGCTGAAATATGTCCATATAAATTAACTTATTTATTTCTCTGTTTCCCCTTTAACCCTTTCATGCCTGGTGTGTCTTATAAGATTCATAGGCTTTTTTTTCCTATTTGTACTAGTTTTAACTTTTTTCTGCTATATTCTTGTTATACTGTCTGTCACCAATTAAAAATACATATTTGAGACGGTTTGAATTGTAAAAAAAATTTTTTTTACAGTTTATATTGTAGTGTCATCACACCGTTTATTTTACGTGGGCCCTCCCCGTCCTTTACCACAGGCACATTTGACTGCGGTTGCCGAGACTCGAACTCACGACCTCAGGCTTTGAGTGGATGGCCAGTGCACTACATGTTGCCTTAACGATCATGGCTATCCGAGCCAGCAGGCTGAAGGTCTGCCAGACCACCTAATCTAAGCCGGTTTCGAATTAGAGGAAAAACGGCATATGTAGCAAAATAATTCAGGCATGAAAGAGTTAAGGGTTGAATAGAATTTATTGTCTCAACTCGTTAGATGTCGTCGTACACAGGGAAGGGGAAAAATCAAGCATGGCAGTTCAGCACACAGACTACTTGCATGGGTATATACCGGGTAGAAGTCATTACACTAATTTAAACCAGTGGTAGATCTGGGTATTTGGAACGTATTTTGTATCTTACGTTTTTGTATCTGAGCATTTCCTACGGATATATTTTAGTTTTGTCGAAAATAAGCTGGCAACACTGCAGATTGTGTGGCTGTCACTTTCCCTAGTTCAGTACCTAAACACCATAGCGGTGCATCTTGAGAACATAAACACATACCCTACCGTCTCCTTCCGTGTTTTCTGTGCGAGAGTAGGCCAATCACAAAAACATTACGCGAAAGTGCTCAACCTGTTTATATTCACAAACCAGGTCAATTCCCTGACCAAACTCAACGCAACGTTGTCGACTTACTGCACGTGTGAAAAAGCTACTTGGAGTATTCCTTCAATTCTTTTAAGTGATTAATTTTTTCGAAACAGAAGTAAGTTACAATACGCACCTTGCAAGTAACAAATTGTTATCTGTGTACATTCTTATGGAATTACACATCCATTTGAATCAAAAACTATTATTTTTTTCGAAATCGGCTGATCAAAGAACAAACCGCTTTAGACTTTTTTGATTGTAATGCTTCTATGAAGCACATATTAGAAGGAATGTAATGACTTCCCTTCCACCTGTATTTTGTTCCAAATGACGGTCACGCTGAAGCAAAATCAACTCAGGAAGAAAACATTCAGATAACCCGGTTTTTGCAAGGGCACAGTCATGATGGTGCATTTGTATTACATCGTTTCAAAGAACTGGATGTATGCGTGTGACACATCTATCGCGTTATTAACCCGGCGGTGCACGTGTCTGGAGTCTCTACACGCAGCCGGTCACATAGATCCTTGCAGTTTATATCACTTTTGTGTTGTGATATACTCGTATATTATGGAGGGAAGTGTTAGTAAATGAAGTGTAATTTCTAGGCTTCGAACCTTTATACAGCTACCGCGAAATGAGGCGATCGTAGGTTACCTGCCACATGGGCAGAGCGTGACATCATTGCACGAGTACAGTGACAGCACAAAACGCACTATCTACATTGCATATTACCTCTCACTATTCCACACAGAATAAAATGCCTGCAGCACGAAAATCTAAATATTCACTATAGCTGAACTTGTACAAGAGTTTAGGAGTAAATATTTTACTGCAAATGGTGATAGCATTGAATAAAAGTTATGCAACAACATTATCTACAACGTTCAAGCGTCGACTGTACCTGGCTGATATATATATAAAGAGCTGCAATGAAAATGACAGACATACCTATTCAACGTGATATTTTGTCGATACAGTCTTGCCACGTGGTAACAGAATGTCCAAGGCATTTCTTGAAACTTTGACAAATATATCTGGTTTTTGTTTTGCAGTGCACACACCATCCTTGTGAGCTCGCAGTTGATTCCACTTCGGAACTTTTCACACCACAAAACTCTCAAGTTCTCTGTTACCTTTCTTGTCAAAGTTTTTGACATTGGCCTTTTTGAAGATGGTCTTGCAGTAGCGCAAAGGGAAACTGCCTCAAGAATCCTCTTCTTCTCAGTTGTTCTTTGTTATTTGTGTCGAAAGTAACAGCGGCATTTATAGCAGTTGTGTCCATGATACTATAAAATACAACCATTGGTCATCGTCTTGTATTTCAAGCTATATTAAGTGCTGCACTCATTCCCTTTATTGATCAACTCCACCCTTAGTGAGGTTACAGAATGTGAGGATTTCTGGTTTTTTGTCTGTCTACGTAGACAGACAGAAGTAAAGCCACTCTTATTTCGTTTCGCCACCTAAGAAACCAATGTGCAGTTTTGCTGAAAGTCAAACATAGATGACTTTTCTTGTCGATTTTTAGTGTTAGTAAACACCGAGGGAACTTGTCTCTTATTCTTTATCAGAGTACCAACGATGATCGTCTTCTGTGTCATCAGTGTGTTTGCAAGCTCGTAACTTGTAAAATAGTTGTCGCAAGTTACGTGGATTCCAGATAGGTTGGCCAAGTCGATCGGCCTGATGTTCTGTTTGTGTGGGCCTTCTGGTTGTCGTCCAACAAATGTTGCAGAAATCTGAATTCTGTACCTGTTTGGCTTATTTGGTATGTACTGGCGGAAGCTGCGTCTTCCACGGAATTCTTCTAGTTTTTCGTCAGCTGTCACGTATTCAGAAACTGTATAGGTCTTCTAACAATTTTCAACAATTAGGTTGAAGACCTGTCCTATCCTCACCATGTGATGCTTTATCTCTCTCTCTCTCTCTCTCTCACACACACACACACACACACACACACACACACACACACACACACACACACACACACACACACACACACACACACAAAATTCTCCTGGATAGCTATTAGTACAATCAACGAGTATGTGTGTAATCTGTTCATCAAAAACAGTTTCAAACACATTTTTCACACACCGTAAATGAGTTACGAAGAGCTCAAGATATAGTGAACTTCCCACTTGACCCACAGTTTTAGTATCCTAAGAGAAGATTTTCAAGAAAATATCCACCCCAAAACCACCCTTTACATTTTTCCCTCAAAATTGGGAATAACTGTTTTAATTAAAATACCTGTTTACTTAAATCACTGCTTCCGTTGCAGGCAAACATACTCGCAAATACAAATGCGAGTGTGATTCAAGATACAGCCCATTTGTGTGTCCGACAGACGATAAAATATGGAACAGACTATCAATATACTCACTTGCATGTTTACACAAGTCGGTATTGGCGTGGAACTAACAAATACATGATGTATCCTTATTGGTGTCATATATTTGGGGGACGTGTTCTTGACATAAAAACAGCAAAAAGGTTCACATGTACATGGGTCTTAAAATCATTTATTTCAGAGTTACAACACAAAGTCGAAAGTTATAAAAATTGCTCAAAGTGGCTTCCTCTTGCTTCGATGCATGCAGTAAGCCTGCGTTCCTTGCTCTGGCGTACTCTGTTGAAAATTTCTGGTGTGTTTCGTATTTAGTCAAATCCAGTTTGGATAGCGTCCTCTCAAAATATCAACATCAGGTACAGGAGTTGCATGAACCAAGGACTTCAAATGTCTCCATTGGATTCAAATCAGGCGATCGAGCAGGCCATACAATGGGTCCCCCCCTCGACCAATCCATCTTTGCGGAAATCGATCATTCAAAAACTTATGAACTATCATACTGAAATGAGCTGGAGCACTATCGTGTAAAAAGCCACATTCGTTGGATGGTGTCCAGAGGTACATTATAAGTTAAGTGGCGCAACTCATTTCTGAGAAACTGGAGATAGGTTTGTCCATTCAGACGTGGAGGGAAGAAGCAGGGACCAATAAGGTGATCATGAATGATTCCACCCCCAAACGTTGAGAGAGAACCTCTGCTGTTGGTTGTCCTGTCGCACTACATTAGGATTTTCAAATGCCCAGTGTTATGAAAATTGAAGATGCTGTCCGGAGTAAACCCAGCATCATCCGTGGATAAGATACAGGCTAGGAAATTGAACACAGTGCACTGCTATAACAAAACGTCTTCTTGGCTTATAGTCCGCCTCATTTAATCCTTGCACACGTTGAGGCTGATGTGGCTGCAGAAGATTTTCATGCAGAATTTTCCAGAGAGTCATATGACTAACTCGTTCCCTTACTGCCATACGTTTTGTGTTTTGTGCTCGGTCTGCATCCATAGGATGATGAACTCGTTCTTCAAGCTCAATGCTTCGTACCACTCTTGGTCTCCCAACATCTGTAGTACTCCTTTCAAATGCGTCATTCTCTCTCAAGCGTTGGTGAATTCGTGCGAATGTTCTTACCCACGGTAACTGCCTGTCAGGGCACCTTACTGCATAAAGTTAACATGCTCGTGCTGCACGGCCATACGTGTGGTGTATATCCGTCTGTTCACTCACGGAATATATCTCCTTTGGCCTATAACAAACAAACGGTTGATTTTCAGAACCATGTACACATGCAATTCTTTTACTGCTTTGACGTCAGAAACACGACCCGCAAATATCTGACACCAATAAAGATACACCTGTGTTCAGCTCTCCTAATGCGCTCAATTATTTTTTCCACGTCTGTCCAACTGCGACTCAGGGGGACCCATTGTGTTATTGTAACGCTACGGAATTATAGAACACTATCAACCTGAAGTCAGCCGTCTCTGTCCCATCAGTGTCCTAGTTTCACTGCCTGATTATAACGTTGGCATCTATGCATTTAAAATATTTATCCGAGGTAATTGATGAACACGGTACTCTTAGCTCAGGCGCATAAGATGCATGTAGCACCTTTGCCAGCGCTAGTAAGAGGGGCAAGCATATGATGCGCTGAAATGTACAGTAGAGCCGCCTTCATGTGCCTGTAACTTTTGCACCAACTCTGTGGCAGTATTATGAAGCTGACTGCATGCACATTTGATGGAGCCACAAGTTTTATGATCATGATACTGGAACATAGAATGGATGTAAACTACGTTACAAAGCAAATGATGAGTAATCCCAAATCAGAAAGGACAATGCCATGCAATGTTTGCTATAAATGAACTAATAGTAATGCAATAAACCGCGGCCATTAAACTGTCGCTTGCAAAACGCAGCGTTTTAGAGACGTGCTAAAATACAATTATAATTAGCCATCATTTTCCCTTATTGTCACTAATAAAGTGAATGTGATTTTGGTTGTCACGAGAACCGGAAAATATTCACACACTTTCTGAAGCTTTAGAAAACAAATGGAGTTTGAAATGTTCTCTCTTAAAAAGTTGAGAAGGGTTTAATAAAAATATATGTGTTACATTTACGTGATTTTCTCTGCTCGTTCTTCAACAAACTCTTCTTTAAAAACTTCACTCTGTCTATTTTACGTTAATCGACATAAAAGTTAGAAAAATTGGTTTTATTACGTACAAAGAGCATCAAAGAAAATCTTCGGCAGATTTTGTATCTTTTCTGGGGTCTTCCAAGGCATGTTCTTTACCTACCTATAGCAGAGGGTGGGGCTTGATAACACAGTAATAAGGGGAAAAGAAGGAAGGTTGATGCCTTTGCATTTTCTGAAAAGATCCAGAGATACATGTTTAAAATCTCTCTCTCTCTCTCTCTCTCTCTCTCTCTCTCTCTCTCTCTCTCTCTCTCTCTCGCACACAAACCATTACAAAACTATATGCATATGGCGAGGGAAAACTTGTATCATGTTACGTGCTTAAAACCCCTAATTGAAACCAGTGGAAACAAAATATTAAGTGGGACTGGGCGAACATATCATATACGTTTGTATATACTAATTTATGTGAAACATGTGTTTGTATATACTAATTTATGTGAAACATGTGTTTGTATATACTAATTTACGTGAAACATGTGTTTGTATATACTAATTTATGTGAAACATGTGTTTGTATATACTAATTTACGTGAAACATGTGTTTGTATATACTAATTTATGTGAAACATGTGTTTGTATATACTAATTTATGTGAAACATGTGTTTGTATATACTAATTTATGTGAAACATGTGTTTGTATATACTAATTTACGTGAAACATGTGTTTGTATATACTAATTTATGTGAAACATGTGTTTGTATATACTAATTTATGTGAAACATTTGTTTGTATATACTAATTTATGTGAAACATTTGTTTATATATACTAATTTATGTGAAACATTTGTTTATATATACTAATTTATGTGAAACATGTGTTTGTATATACTAATTTATGTGAAACATTTGTTTATATATACTAATTTATGTGAAACATGTGTTTGTATATACTAATTTATGTGAAACATGTGTATGTATATACTAATTTATGTGAAACATGTGTTTTTATATACTAATTTATGTGAAACATGTGTTTGTATATACTAATTTATGTGAAACATTTGTTTATATATACTAATTTATGTGAAACATGTGTTTGTATATACTAATTTATGTGAAACATGTGTATGTATATACTAATTTATGTGAAACATGTGTTTGTATATACTAATTTATGTGAAACATGTGTTTGTATATACTAATTTATGTGAAACATGTGTTTTTATATACTAATTTATGTGAAACATGTGTTTTTATATACTAATTTATGTGAAACATGTGTTTGTATATACTAATTTATGTGAAACATGTGTTTGTATATACTAATTTATGTGAAACATGTGTTTGTATATACTAATTTATGTGAAACATGTGTTTTTATATACTAATTTATGTGAAACATGTGTTTTTATATACTAATTTATGTGAAACATGTGTTTGTATATACTAATTTATGTGAAACATGTGTTTGTATATACTAATTTATGTGAAACATGTGTTTGTATATACTAATTTATGTGAAACATGTGTTTGTATATACTAATTTATGTGAAACATGTGTTTGTATATACTAATTTATGTGAAACATGTGTTTATATATACTAATTTATGTGAAACATTTGTTTATATATACTAATTTATGTGAAACATGTGTTTGTATATACTAATTTATGTGAAACATGTGTTTATATATACTAATTTATGTGAAACATGTGTTTGTATATACTAATTTATGTGAAACATGTGTTTGTATATACTAATTTATGTGAAACATGTGTTTATATATACTAATTTATGTGAAACATGTGTTTGTATATACTAATTTATGTGAAACATGTGTTTGTATATACTGATTTATGTGAAACATGTGTTTGTATATACTAATTTATGTGAAACATGTGTTTGTATATACTAATTTATGTGAAACATGTGTTTATATATACTAATTTATGTGAAACATTTGTTTATATATACTAATTTATGTGAAACATGTGTTTGTATATACTAATTTATGTGAAACATGTGTTTATATATACTAATTTATGTGAAACATGTGTTTGTATATACTAATTTATGTGAAACATGTGTTTGTATATACTAATTTATGTGAAACATGTGTTTATATATACTAATTTATGTGAAACATTTGTTTATATATACTAATTTATGTGAAACATGTGTTTGTATATACTAATTTATGTGAAACATGTGTTTATATATACTAATTTATGTGAAACATGTGTTTATATATACTAATTTATGTGAAATATTTGCGAGAGTAAAGATCTCATTGATTAAATAAACTGCTCTTTTGTTATAATTTACTAAACATGTTTAGAAGCTAGATATAAATAAATATACAACAGATACCCCCGTTTGCGCACAAGGAGATTTCACTGTTGGTTCCAAGAAGCTGGACTTTACTTTGTGTTCACATTTACTATAGCCATTATGAAAATCAGTGCTTACTTAGTATTTGAAACTACCTTTACTCATACTATAGCCTTACTGATTAATAAAGGAAAATGTATGTTTTTCCTCTTATTTTCCTATGGTAAATGCTCTTTGTGTGTTTAAATTTTAAATTATTACACTAAAACAGTAAATATGGGACCAGTACACTTAGTATTCTCTTATTCAAAATATTGTTCCATAAATTGATATCCACTAAACGTTCTCGACTTTTAACCAAGTTACTTCCAAAGATCGATATGTTTATTTTTGAATAGGAAGTATCACAAAATCAACTTAGGGAATTCTGCGAGTCATTAAATGTTTTTCTCGTGTTGCACGAAAAATGTGATGTGTTGCACTCACATATGCGGAAATTATTTTATTGATAATTTTCTTGTAGGTAGTAGCGGAATATGAGAATACAGTGGACTTTAAGCGATAGTTAAATCTTTTATAACTGATCCTCATGTGATAATATTGAAATTCCGTTTTCTTTACGTGGACAAGGGATAAAAAAAACTAATAGTAATATTGCATATCTATTTGAGAAAAGTAAAGGTTTTAGAAAATTGATACAAATAAAAGGGAGTGACTCCCAAATAGTTCACTCCATAAAAAAGACATAATTGGGTTTTTCAACAAGATCCACATATATTGTGTAGTTAGATTCTATCTATTACGGTTTACAAAGTCATCCAAAATTAAAAACACTTCCGAGGACATTTCCAGAAAATTCAAGATATACATTTAATTTGTCATAAAAATATCTTAAACATCCTATGTTGTTTTAATCAACCTCGTTTGACAAAATAAAAAATAAAAATAAAAAATTTCAAGAATATGTATCATGTAAAGGATAATCGGGGCTGGAGGACTTTCCTGAAAATGTTCGTGTCGCATTCTTGGAAGATGCTGACGTTAAGTACCAAGTTTGGTACTTCACCAACTTTTCGTTTTCGAGTCATGTTCTTTGGCGCGGCGCCGTGGCCGAGCGGTTAGACCTTTCGCCTACCGCCTAGGTGACCTAGGTTCGATCCCAGAGACCTCCGTGTGGTATTCGTGGTGGCCGAAGCGAACTTAGGGCAGGTTTTCTCCGGGTTCACCGGTTTACCCCGGTACTCATTCCACCAACTGTTCCATCATTACCATCCTCTTCCTCACTCTCATAGCTGGTGCTGGGCTGACCACTCGCTTCCAGGTCTTCACTCTGTCTGGTCCATAGGTTCCTGCCCTCCCCGACAGACGTCTGACCCTAGGTACTGGCTTGTAAGTCCTAGGGGGTGTAAGGAAGGGTAATTAGATAAAGAATTAGAGTTACGCTCTTCACAGATGAACACAGAAACACACACACACACACAAATACGCAGATACACATGGATTTTACGCTCTTTTTTTAGATTCAGGAGTTTCAAAATATGTATTTGCAGAGAAATATCGATATCATATTTTTGGGTGAAGTGCAAAACTTCCCCTACTTACGTACTTCAAAGTTTGAAAATGCAGATGTTGGCATAGGGAGTATCGTAGAAGTGGACAAAGGAAGTCGAAGAGTTATGAATCACCTCAGCATGACCAGGAAGCTGGTGGTGGGGTGCCGAACATCACAGAGCATGATTCTACATCTAAAAACCTTGTAGGAGAGTTATTGGTTTATAAATTAAACAGAAGATAAGAGATAACCTGACGCTCGGTCGGTGTACTCTGTTTAGAATGAATAATTGATGTCGTACGAGTAATTACAGAGAATTCAGCCGCGCCGCGCCGCGCCGCGCCGTGCAGTCATCCTGTGGCACACTACCTAACCTGCTTTACTTTCACTACAAAAATAATGAAAGCACTTCTAATGATCTTATGTCAGCCACGCCCGTGCGGAAAATGCGAGTGTATACAATGTTTTGTTTGCTCTTAACAATAGCGTCCTGCTCTGTGTAATAACTCAAAGCTACCCCTTAAAGGGAGATATCAAGAAAATGAAGTAGCTCTTTCACAACCTAACTCTTGCAAAGTCTGTACCAACAACAACACTATTTATACACAGCGTGTATAACGTAATTATTATATAAAGATATTAAATCAGTTTCATTCCTATTTTTACTTTCTCTACTGGTAAGTAGGGGAAGTATTGTATTCCACCCAAAAATTCGATGTCGAGATTTCACCGGAAATACATGTTTTGAGGCCCCCTGAATCCAAAAAAGCATTTTTAGGAAAAGGTCCGTGTGTGTGTCTGTCTGTCTGTCTGTGTGTCTGTCAGTCTGTGGACAGCATAACTCAAAAACGAAAAGTCGGTTAAAAACCAAAGTTGGTATTTAAGTTTAATGTATTTCAAGGATATGACACGAAGATTTTGAAGAAAATAGCCCCACCCTAAACTACCCTTTACATGGAAGATTTTTCGAAAATTTTGATTTTATTGAAAATGGCTCTAACGATTTTGATTAAAATGTGATATGTTTGAGATATTTTTATGACAAATGAAATCTATATCTTGAATTTTCTGCCTATTGCCCCTGTAGTCGTATTTACTCTGGATGAATTTTGCATAAGTAGTAAACCGTTAGCGACAGACCAAATCATACTATACAAAAAATGTAGAATTTGCTAAAATACACAATTTATGTCTCAATAAATTTTCTTGTAGGGTGAACCATTTCGGAGATATTCCTTGTTATGTGTGTGAGTTTCGGAAAACTTAGAACTTTCGTGAAATGGGTCATCGCTGTACATTTTTTTATATGTCAAGTGTGCAAAGACAACAGAATTTAAACATTTGACTATCGCATAAAGCCTACTGTATTCTAATATTCCCCTTGCACCTACAAGGAAATAAGCAATAAGATAATTTGTACAAATGTTTATCTCAACTAACAGGAAAGAAGATATAGGAATAAGAGTTTGTAAGAATGGTTAGTTCAAGAGTAGAGAAAGTCATGTGAGTGTAACACATCAGATTTTTTTAAATAAATTATAAAACATAAATTTAAAACATTTGATGTGTTCTCGCATGACTTTCGCCACCCATTCTTCAAGAAACTATTCCTAAATAGCTTATTCTCTTATCTACTTCACATTAATCGAGATAAACATTTGTACTGCATAGCTAAAGAAATGTCGGTTAAACACCAAACATGGTATTTAAGTTCACCATCTTCCAAGGATACAAAGGAAGATATTCACGAAAATCCCTCACCACAGAGTAGCCTTTACGTGGAGAAACTTTCGAAAATTTTTATTTTCTCAAAATTTTAATTAAGATGCTATATGTTTCAGCTCTTTTCACGACGAACGAAATGTATTTGTTGAGATTTCAGGGAATCGCCTCTGAAGGCTATTCATTCACACATTCATTTTGAATGACTTTTGCATAAGTGATAAAACGTAAGAGATAGACAAACACTTGATGTACAAAATATATATATATCATTTAAGTTAACAATATCGGAGATATTCCCTATTATTTGTCTGAATTTTCCAATATTTTTACTTTTCTGAAATGGAAAGTCGCTATTCGCTTTTACTTAATCTACCACTACATAGTAGGCGAAAATTCCGTATTGAGATCCCACCGAAAACAAACGTTTCCAGACGTTTTGGCAAAAGGTTTAAGAAAAAAGCCCATGCGTACGTCTATGAAAAGCACAATTCAAAAACAAAAAGACTATTTAATACCAAATTCGGTATTTAAATCACTTTCTTCCAAGAATACACATAAAGGTTTTCCACAAAAACTCCCCAATCTAAACAAAACTTTAGCAAAAGTTTTATTTTTCTCAAAAAACGGCTGAAACGATTTTGATTAAATAAGGTATTTTCATGAAAAATTGAATACATCTTGAATTTTCTTACAATGGCCTCTGAAGTGCTCTTCATTGTGAATAACTTTAGCGTGACTAGTGAACCGTAAAAGATAAACAAAATGTTACTACACAAAAATGGAGATCTAATTAATGCATACAGTTTATATCAATTTTCTTTCTAGCCAACCGTTTATGGGATATTCCTTATTAAATGTTTAGTTTTAAAATATTCCCCTGTTCGTATTGTACCACAAATTGTTAAAAAATAGTCAGTGAAAAAGAACAAAGAATATATTGGTATAATTTAATGAAACAGGAACTTAAAAGATCAAATTAAACACTTGAAGAGTAAATATAAAGATTCAAAATATTACCGTGAATAATAAAACAAAACTGACATGGTTTAAATAAGCTTATGGAACAATAACTATGTAGTTTTAATTGTATTTGGAAATAATACGTATAGTATTATAGAAATAGAACACAGATGGATTTCCGCTGCACTTGATGTATGCCAGCAACGCCAGAAGTTTAAAACTGAATTAGTTTAATGAATGAAATCTATTATATGTAGTGTCGGATAACAGTGTAGTTTATTACGGCTTAGCAAAATGTTAGCATAGAAAATTAGGATATAGAATAGTGAAAGCAGCCGGTTCCTTGTTGCTATTTTGCTGGAGACCAGTAAAAGTAGTAAATTAGTATTGCAATGTTGTTAGTTTATATTTTGTTCGCTTATTTATTTTCGTGGGAGCAGTTTAGTTGAAATTATCTGAGAAAATAATGTCTTGTTAAATGTAAATAAAAAATTTGGATATATGCACTGGAAGAGTAACCTAGATGCTGAGGTGTGATATATATGATGTTACATTACGTTACGTTACGTTTGTGCGAAAGTAAGTAGAAAAATCTGATCTGTTGCACTCACATGACTTTCTCTACTCTTGAACTAACCATTCTTACAAACTCTTATTCTTATATCTTCTTTCTTGTTAGTTAAGATAAACATTTGTACAAATTATCTTATTGCTTATTTCCTTGTAGGTGCAAGGGGAATGTTAGAATACAGTAGGCCTTGTGCGATAGTCAAATGTTTGAGATTCTGTTGTCTTTGCACACTTAACATATAAAAAAATGAACAGCGATGACCCATTTCACGAAAGTTCTAAGTTTTCCGAAACTCACACACATAACAAGGAATATCTCCGAAATGGTTCACCCTACAAGAAAATTTCTTCAGATATAAATTGTGTATTTTAGCAAGATCTACATTTTTTGTATAGTATGATTTGGTCTATCTCTAACGGTTTACCAGTTATGCAAAATTCATCCAGAGTAAATGCGACTACAGGGGCAATAGCCAGAAAATTCAAGATATACATTTCATTTGTCATAAAAATATCTCAAACCTATGGCATTTTAATCAAAATCGTTAGTCATTTTTAAGAAAATCAAAATTTTCGAAAAATCTTCCATGTAAAGGGTAGTTTAGGGTGGGGCTATTTTCTTCAAAATCTTCGTGTCACATCTTTGAAAGACATTAAACTTAAATACCAACTTTGGTTTTTAACAGACTTTTCGTTTTTGAGTTATGCTGTCCACAGACTGACACACAGACACACACACACACACGGAACTTTTTCAAAAAATGCTTTTTTTTATTCAGGGGGCCTCAAAACATATATTTCCGGTGAAATCTCGATATCGAATTTTTGGGTGGAATACAATACTTCCCCTACTTACCAGTAGAGAAAGTAAAAATACCATCGTACATGGTAGTGCACCCATGAGACCTTTCACGCCTAATTTGTTAGCTCGGCATATACAAAGGAATAGATCACTTTTGAATGTAACATTCACGAGAAAGTACGTGCCTGAATTTAAAACGTTCCCAACTTTGCACATAGAACACGTTTTATTTTGTTTTCATAGTCGCCGAAGAAAGGCGGCAAGGAAAGTTGAGCATCTGGGGTTGGCAGCACCCTTTGTTCCATGCAGTAGCCGGTCGTAGCGAGAATTATAATTATTGAATCTGACTCAAAACTTGGCTCAGTGGAAAGTTCATTTCGCCGCGCTTGCTCGCTCGCTCGCTCGCTTCTGCTCCTCGCTCGGGATAAACCTGAACAAAAATCATACAGATTTGCAGTGGGAGTTGATGCTTTTGTCTTGCTGCAGACAAAAGTGCCGCTACCCTTTCTGTTTCGAGCTCTCTAACTACCGAGATAATAGGGCAGGTACCCCGCTCCTTTCCTCTCATGTTTGTCTCTACAGCAAACGTGCCACTTGTATTTAATTCTCATTACAACTTTATACCGAGATTCTATGATCTTAGAATAAACATACATATACACGTCATACATTGGAATAACAAAGTAATATACATATTCAATTCCAACTGTACACGAAGTTAAAGGTCAGATATGGTGAAAAACCAGGAAATAAGCAGAAAGAAAATTCTAATGTGTTACAGTCACATAACTTTTTCTACTACCTCTTTGACAAACTATTTTTACTTTCTCTACTGGTAAGTAGGGGAAGTATTGTATTCCACCCAAAAATTCGATGTGGAGATTTCACCGGAAAAATATGTTTTGAGGTCCCCTGAATCAAAAAAAAAAACATTTTTAGAAAAAGGTCCGTGTGTGTGTGTGTGTGTGTGTGTGTGTGTGTGTGTGTGTGTGTGTGTGTGTGTGTGTGTGTGTGTCTGTGTGTCAGTCTGTGGACAGCATAACTCAAAAACGAAAAGTCTGTTAAAAACCAAAGTTGGTATTCGAGTTTAATGTTGTTCAAGGATGTGACACGAAGATTCTGAAGAAACTAGCCCCACCCTAAACTATCCTTTACATGGAAAATTTTGATTTTCTTGAAAATGGCTCTAACGATTTTGATTAAAATGTCATATGCTTGAGATATTTTTATGACAAATGAAATGTATATCTTGAATTTTCTGGCTATAGCCCCTGTAGTCGTATTTACTCTGGACGACTTTTGGATAACTGGTAAACCGTTAGAGATAGACCAAATCATACTATACAAAAAATGTAGCTCTTGCTAAAATACACAATTTATGCCTCAATAAATTTTCTTGTAGGGTGAACCATTTCGGAGATATTCCTTGTTATGTGTGTGAGTTTCGGAAAACTTTAGCGAAATGCAACAACGTTGTTCATTTTTTTATATGTTAATCGTGCAAAGAGAACGGAATCTCAAAGGCCAAAAAGATTTGACTGCCGCACAAAGCCTTCTGTATTCTAATATCTCCCTTGTACCTACAAGGACATAAGCAATAAGATAATTTGTACGAATGTTTATCTCAACTAACACGAAGAAGATATAGGAATAAGAGTTTGTTAGAATGGTTAGTACAAGTCATGTGAGTGCAACACATCAGATTTTTACAAATGCTTCCCCTTCTGTGCACTTCATTTAGGGGAAACGGAAAGCGTGAAATGGTCCAAAATGTAATTCCCTCATATTATCTAAACAAGAATATATATTATGGTTTTATATATAATGCATCTTTATTTATATACGCTTTAAAGATATGGTTTTATGCAAGACTTTATAACAAGTTGTTTCATTAGCTTTTCCTCGGAAACAATTTTTTATATAAATGGCAATTTTTCTCAGCAACCACTAGGGCTAGAGGTTTGAAATTTCGCACACCATTTGAATATGGCACCCACATTTTGTTGAAAAAATTGTGTAAATTTTACATTCTCATTTGTCTTCATATAGAAAAATCGATTCTAGCAAAACCGTTATATGTTCTTATATAATTCTAGGTCAATATCATATCATATACAGGGTGGAAGAGAAGTCATTACATTAATTTAAACCAGTGATACATCTCGATATTTGAAACTCATTCTGTATCTTGCGTTTTTGTCTCTGACCATTTGCTACGGAGATATTTTAGTTTTCTCAAAAACAAGCTGGCAACACTGCAGAATGTGTGGGTTTCACTTTCCCTAGCTCAGTACATAAACAAACATAGTAACGATGCTTCTTGAGAACACAAACAAATACCCTGCCTTGTCCTTCTGTGTTTACTGCGCGAGTGTAGGCCAATCACAAGCGTTAGCTCCCAAAACATTAAAGCGAAAGCGAAAGTGCCAGACTTGTTTATATCCACAAACCAGGTCAATTCCCTGACCAACCTCAACACAACGTTGTCGAATTACTGCACGTGTGAAAAAGCTGATTGGAGTATTTCCGCACGTCTTTAAAGTGATTGATCATTTCGAAACTCTGTGTGATGTCCCATAATTACTACCGAAGCTATGTCAGAAATAAGTTACTCTACGCATCTTACAAGTAACAAACTGTTATCTTCGTACATTCTTGTGGAATTACGCATCCAAGTTGGATAAAAAACTATTTATTTTTTCGAAATCGGCTGATCAAAGAACAAAATGCCATTAGACTTTTTTATTTGTAATGCTTCTATGAAGCACATATTAGATGGAATGTAATGACTTCCCTTCCACCCTGTATATGAGGATCAAGTGTGCAACATTTCAGTGCTGTGTTATTTATAGTTATTCTAATTTTGTGTCAGCAATATTCCTATTTTTCACAAAATATTTTCTTCTGTTTACTTGCTAAACAAATGTTTTTAAACAGAAAGTATAAGATCTAGGACAATTAAATTTGCCATACATATTCGCCATAGCCTAGTGTATATGACTAATTCTTTTATCAAAGAAATTTACTTGGAAATAGTTGATAAACAGAGGATTACTTTGTCCAGAGTGTACTTGACTAAGCTCCACACTTCCTGCATCTCTTAATCGAGATACAAGCTTGTAGAAATTGTTTTATTACATAATGGGAATAGAAGAATACAGTAGCCTTAAAGTGATAATCATTTAAGAGCTCGTCGCAATGTGATGCCTTTGGCATTGCATTCTCTTTGCATGGCTATGATAAAGGAGGAATAATGACTTCCTATTTGAGAAGAATGTTTGCAAAGTCCAACCAATAACTAATATCTAATAAAAATGATTATCTCAACAAAAAGAGTATTTGAAATAAATTATGTCGTTTAATGAGATCTTCGTTAATTAAATAGTACGATTTTTGTGCATCACGTGTGCTTTAAGAATTATGTGTAGTAGGGAGGTACCTACAAGCATATATAAGCCAGTTCTTTCTGCCTGCAATTCAGTAGCGACAGAGAGACCAAGAAGAGTTTTACAACGCCGCTGATGATGCTTGCCGCAACTGCAAGCGAAACATCTGGGAGTGAAGTGAAGAAGTCCAGTGGACCACGACCTCTTAGTCCGGAAGCATATCTTACTAATTATGACTCCGGCCGCGAAAGCCTTGATTTATTAATTACGCAAAAGTTATCTAGAATGAAGAGGGCTTCACAGGCTATCCCCAGAAAATCAAGATATATATTTATTTGTCTCTTCTAGAGTAAAGTGTTTTTTTTTCTTTTTTTTTTTTCAAATGCCTTTCTCAAATAGGAAGACGATATTTTTTTTTTACTTTCTCTACCACATACACGGTAAGTAGAAAAGGTATTGTATTTCAATAAAAATTTGACCCCCAGATTTCATTTGAAATACACGTTTTGAGGTCCAAAAAAAGGCATTTTTAGAAACTATATGTAATTAGTGTAAGTGTGTGTGTGTGTGCTGTGAACATCATAACTCAAAAACAAAGTCAGTTAAATATCAAACTTGGTATGTAAGTTCAGCATCTTCCAAGAATGCCGCACGAGGATTCTTAAGATAATCCCCCACCCCAGACTACCTTTTACATGGAGAAATTAGCGAACATTTTGATTTTCCCAAACTTTACTCTATTTTAGTTAAAATAAAATTGTTTAACATGTTTTCATGACAAATGAAATGCACCTATATCTTGAATTTTCTGTGAATAGCCTCAGAAGTCCTCATTCTAAACAACTTTTGCATAACTGGTAAACTGTAGGAACAGATAAAATCTTAATATACCAAAAATGTATATCACTTTAACACACATAATTTATGTCAAACAGTTATTTGTGGAAATAACCAGTTTCAAGATATTCCTTGTTATTGATTTGAATTTTCAAATACTTTTTTGAGAGATAGTACGATTTCACGGCCTTTCCGCTTATGTTGACGTTGCAGGTAAATGAGTTATCCCGTATTCACATCTAACACCTTAACCTACGCTCCTATATTACGTACTTTTAAGCCCTAGGTACCTAGCATTTCCTTAAACATAAGAATATTTTTATTAATAGCTACAGATTTAAAATATAATATAACCTACTTGTTGATTTTTACCACGTTATTAATTGTCCTCTTGTTTATATTGCATGTGTTATAATTTGAAAGAATAAAGCATTGGAATCAGTCCAACTGTCGTTGTGATGACCATCAGAGATATTATGCCAAGAGTCATTGAATCTTAGTACAAGTTCCGCGAAATAAGAGAGTAGGCCGTGCTCAAATCAATAATTACAGACACTAATCATGACGGCTAACTTGAACGAGTGTGTTGATTCTGAAATCAAAGAAGATGTTATAGCATTTTTAAAAATGTTATGTTTCAAGATTATCATTTCACATTTCATCCATACGCCGTATTAAATCTCCCAAAAACCGCATGACTGTGTCTCGTCTTCTCAAGCTCTTCCTCGATCCAGTAAAAATCATTTACCATTCTTATCTCGCAATATAACTAACTAAACTAAACACCGGCGCGACAGCCCACGAAGGGCCAAGGCCTACCGCCCAGCCGCTGCGTCCCTCACCTCTGCCCACTGCAGGCGTCATTGGTGAGGTGCAATACTGGAGGGTGGGACGCGGTCAGCGCCCCGAGACCCCCCGGCCAGTTGTGCGGTCTTCTAGACCTGGGGCCGCTACTTCTCCATCAAGTACCTCCTGAATTGGTCCCCCCGGGACCTAACGAGGCTGAGTGAACCCCGTGCCAGACCTCCCAGAGGGGATAAAATCCCCATGCTGGTACCGGGGATCGAACCCGCGTCCTCCGCGCCAGAGGCAAGCGCGCTACCAACTGCGCTACGGAGGCGGTTCTATCTCTCAATATACTATTCTCAAGGTCGTTCTTATTTTTTATATCCTACTCATGCAAAGAGAAAGGAATGTCAAAACCACCACATAATCATCAGCTCTTAAAAGATTTGTCTCTTGCTTAAGCCAACTGTATTTCCATATTCTTACAGTACCTACAAGTAAATATATAATGAAACCATTTCTACAAATGTTTAGATTAAGGTGGAGTAGATAGAAGACTAAGTGCTTGTACAAGAGTAAGCCGAAAAAGTCACGTGACTGTAACAAATTAGAATTTTTTCAAGTGGTAAGTCGTTATTTGTTTTCCTACTGGTTATGCAAGCTACATGGACTCTCAAAACCAGTGCATAGCGATACGCATTTGTAACATCTGACTATCGCCTTAGAATACTGCATCCCTTGTAAATGTGTATTACAAGTTTATGTAGGTTTACAAGATTTACAGGACTAACTTTTGTAAGAATAGCTTTTAGAATAGAAAGCCTTGTGGATGCAACACATCAATAGTTTTTGTTTTCTAAAAGTGCCTTTTGGATTCAGGGAAAGCTAGAAATTTGTATTTTCAATGAAAAGGTGCAACACAATATTTGTGCTACTTATGGAGCAGCTATAAGCGCATGGGTCGTATGTAAGTAAGCATACAGTTTTAGCACACTGTATAACTGTAAGAGTGCAGAGCATATAAAGGCAACTTTTCCTCCCAGCTCCTTGGGAACCTTAACACCGAGACTTCCGTTTCTTTACGACACTTCTCCACACAGTTCTAAGAATGCCTGGTAATTTCTTGAGGGAAACTCCATCGTGGGTCTGCTCCTAAGATTGCAACCTAATCTTTACAATATTTGGCTTCATATTTTTCTGGATTACACGGCTTAGCGGGAAACTCGAGCGTTTATGTGGTCACAGTTACCTCTAAAGCTTGCAGCAGATTTTACTACAACTCCGTTTCTTGTAACGCTGTTCTGTTGAATTTTCTCTTATCATTTAGTTCATCATTTCCCTGAAGTAGCATAATCACAGCTCTAGACTTTATACTGGTAGAATCTAGGCTCGAATTTCACTATTTGAAACAAAACTGTTATAAAATCAAATAGTATATACATAAAATATATACCTCTATACTAATAGTAGTGTTATAAAGTACTCTGCTGTCGTGTCTCCTAGTTCCAGCCGCCTTCTGTCTCCTCTCATCTCGTCCCTCCCGGGGGCCGTCCCGTCAGCTTCATGGGTACAAAAGATCTTCCACAGGTCGAGGTGCTGAATCTCCTTCCGAATTTTGTGATACCTCATAGATATCTATTTAGTTTTTGATTCCACACAGTTGATAAAATCATCAAATTGGCCCTTGATACAGGAAATCTATGACAAACATATGTACAAACCTTCATGTTGAACTGGAGTAAAATAGATCAATACTACTTATAAGTTAATGTGTTATACTTTTGGTTACACAAATCTCCTTAAACGACCTTATTTTTTTATGTATCATCCACAAATACACTACCATGCCTGGCTACAACGTGAAGCTATTGAAATCCCCACAATTTCAATAAGAAAGCAGTTTTGAAACTTAACAGCAACTGATATCTCATTGAAGGCAAGAAACGGCACAAAACAGGAGAAATTCAAGTGAGCTAATCAGGAGGAAACAACACCTTGGGTGAAGCCCGCCCCCTCTCTCCTGCTGTCCGCTATCCGGACCAAACAGTGGAGACCACTCGAAGGATAAATACAGTAGTTCGACTACGATCGCGCCCCTGAAGATGTCCGCCGCAGTTGTGGACGAAACGTCTGGGTACTTAAACTCCAGCAGATAACGATATAACAGCCCGGAAATAACTCATAGATATATTTTTACGCAATCTATTCTCCTATTATACATGTGTATGTGTATGAGGGGTAGTCTCATAAACATTGAACCGATTATAATAATTATTTCAGCATTGAAAAGACCAATCCATTCTGACAGACTTGGGGCTATATAGATATGTTGAAAAAGGATTAACAAAGCCCTTGTACTTGAATACGAACACACTAGAGTTAGAAAAGAACATACTTGTAAAGAATATTTTCAACTTTAGTTGAGAATGCCATGTTATAAATGAATTAGTTGTTACTCCATATAATATAAATAGTACCTACCTATACTCTGCAGAGTATTAAAAAAGGTAACATGTTATTGTAACTAATAGATACTGTCTGTTCACCAGCTAATGGTCTTAGGGTAGTGAAGGGGAGAGGAGAGACATTCCACGATAGTGTTTTATAAACACCCTAGATAACGTTACTGCTGGTTAAGTTGCCAATTTCCGTTCAATATTATTCCCGTTGTATTTGTTCCCTAATGTGCTAATATCTCTTAATTTCAGTTAAAAATTGGATGAGTCACTAGTGTTATCTCGGAAGTAAAGAACAAAGGAGTGTAGAAGTAGATAAATCCCCACCTTGAAGTGGTGTGAAATCTGCTATGATATTGTGGTTGCAGAACAAAGGGTCTCAAATTGACAGTTCCACGTATAAAATAGATATTTATAGGATGATTGAAACAAACGCAAAGAGGTTTCTAAAGCGGACGCATTTTGGGTTTCCTTGGACCACATTTTCATTTACTTGCCCGCATACATGTGTGATCTGAATCCCACAGAACTAGCTTGGGCCAAGGTAAAACGAATAGTTAGAAAAATGTAACAGGGACTTATCCTTACAGGAATTGCACGATACACCTAACACTCGAGGATATATCACTTGTAACCGAAACAGGCTGGCAGGGTTTTTGAAAACATACAGAAAAGATAGAAAATGATCAGTGGGAGAAAGACGGAGTAGTTGCAAACATCGTTTGTGTTTTAGAAGCCATATACACTGCATGAAATGAAAATAACATTTAAGTTCCGCTATTATGAGTGACTTCTTTGCTTTCATCTAGCGTGAATAAACATTCCAACGTTGGTACCACTATCGCAAGCGCGACCGAAAGCACGGTCGCAGCTATAGATGTCGCTGCTTATGTGGAAATGCTTACTGATTTACTGACTCGCTGCATTGCTGCCAGGGACCATCAGCTGGTGAACAAACTGTATACGTATTTGGTATTGATGTAATACTTCAACAAACGCCTACGCAGTGATACTCAGGCCGGGTTGTGTCCTCCGGCACTAATCTGGAGAGTAGCTGGTATGCTACATTGTCGGCGGTCCGAACGAGGTCCTCGGTAGTTTTCCCGGATGGCTTGACGCGCACAAGTGGCGTATCCACTTCTGTTCCTTTGTAACAACAGGGGGGGGGGCATTTTAGACTCAAGGTATTGCCCTAATGGAAAGCCCCTGGAAGGAGGAGCCCGCGAAAGCCTCCTTCCCTGGTTTTTGAGGGGAGTTTCGACTTCTGGTGAACCTCCGTGACCATGTTTCAAATATAAAGTTTGTTCCGATAAAAGCCTGAGTGATAAATAAAGCTTGTTGTTTGGTGCTTGGTACTTTCATTTGCCACTTCAATGATAAACTAGTCCAAAAAACCTATAATTTTAAATTACCTCCCCAACTAGAGCATCAATTTATCCTATTAACACAGGCACTGAGACACACACACACACACACACACACACACACACACACACACACACACACACACACACACACACACACAGGACACGCCGTCTTTATTTTGTTTACATCGAGCCACCATCGGTGAGAAGGCTAAAACGCATGTTATATTTCTTTAATAGGTTTGTATTCAGAAAAAGGAAAACTAGTAACATGCAAATAGTTTCAAACAGAAGAATGCTGCTAAGTGAACTTATTTGTCCAAACAAAAGAAACAAATTGTTTCGCCACATACGTGGAGGAGATGCGGCCATTAGGCCAGTGAAACAACTTTATTCAGATTGGTTTGCTAGGAACGTGTTACAATCTCATTCCCGCCTTAGTGTATGTTACTCCTGGGACCGAGGTATAAAACGTTCGGTTATATTGCCACCAGCGTAAAGTTCATAGCCTCAATGTAAAACAACGATACCTACCAGTCACGTTTTCGCAAAGTTAAGTGTTACTTGCTCGTATGCCTAGCAGAGAATCACGCGGGCTTTAGGGTTTCCTGCTCAAGTCATGCATTCACATGTCATGGCCTATATATCCACAGTCAATTTGTACTTCTCTACTGTGTAATAAAAGCAGATATATCGTATTCCACCCAAAAATTCAATACAATACACGTTTTGAAACACCTGGAACTCCTTGTTCTATTCTTACAAACTCCTATTCCTGTCTTCTTCATGTTAGCCGAGATAAACATTTTCAGAAATTATCTTAGTACTAATTTTCTTGTAGGTGCAAGGGGAATTTGAAAATACAGTAGCCTTTCAGCGATAGTCAAATGTTTTAAGGCTGGTCGCTATACCCAAATAAGGAATATTTCCCAAATCGTTCACACCACAAAAAATACATATGTATATAACTTTTGTGTTTTAACGAGACCTACATTTTTCGTACAGTAAGATCAGGAATAAACAGGACTACACAGGCTATAGTATAAAAATTCAAAATATATATTTAATTTCCCATAAAATACCTTAAAAATTAAATCGTTAGAGCTATCTAGGTATTCAAAAGGTTGATGGGATTTTCTTCAAAATCTTCGTGTCACATCCTTGAAAGATATTAAACTCGAATATAAACGTTGGTTTTTAACCAAAACTTTAATTTTTCGTCCTTAAGCACACACACACACACACAACACACACACAACACACACAACGCACACAACACACACAACACACACAACACACACTGATCTTTTTTCTAAAAATGCTTTTTTGGATTCAGGGGGCTGGAAAACACATATTTCCGGTGAAACCTCGACATCGAATATTTGGGTGGAATAAAATACTTCCTAGAGAAATTAATAAGGTCTGTGTGTGTCTGTGTGTGCGTGGGCGCACGCGTTTCTATCTGTGAACTGCAGAACCGAAAAAAACCAAAGGCTGTTAAATACCAAACTTAGTATTCCAGTTCAGCATCTGACAAATCGCGACAGGAACATTTACAAAAAGAATCCCCTAACATAAAACTAACCTTTACATGAAATATATTTTCAGAATTTTGTTTTTCTCAAAAATGGCTCTAAGGATTTTTATTAAAAAGACCACATGTTTAATATGCGAGTATATTCATGTCGAATGAAATGCATGTTTTAAAACCTCTATGAATAGCCTTTGAAGTCCTCTTCATTCTGAATAACTTTAGCATAACTGGTAAACAGCAAGAGATAGACAAAATCTTACTATATAAAAATTTAGATCTCTATAATGTATGTAAAATAAACCTTTTTTGTGAAGATGACCATTTCGTACTTATGCCTTGCAATTGCTGGGAATTTTCGAATGTTTACGTTTTTCACAAACAGGAAGTCATCGCTTTTTATCTTCTGGGCATGCGAAGAGAACAGAATTTTAAAGGCACCACATATCGGCCAGCTCTTAAACTATTTGACTATCGCTTAAGTTCATTGTAGCCCCCTATTCCCATTACACTCATAAGAAAATATCTAATAAAATTATTTCTACAAATGTGTATATGAATTAATATAGATAGAAGAATATGCGTTTTATAAAATTGTTTTTACAAGAGTGAACAGAGAAAGCCATGTGAGTGCAACACATCAGGATATTAGCTTCACGTAAATTCTAAATGCACAATACAGTATAAGATTATAAACTTATTTCAGAATAGAGTAGATATCTGCGTAGTAGAAATCGTGTCAAATTCTGCGTTCTCATTTCCTGTTTAAACTACCGTAGACTATCATAAATAAGCGTAGACTAAGGTAGTTTTCCTGGTAGAATTGGTCAATTAAGAACCTACCCTCATTGCGTGTGTTGCATGCTTATCGGGTATTACCTCATATCGATCATGTTGTTTACGTTATGTGATCATGCATTACTAGATTCCTCTTGAAACCGGAAGCATTGAATATTGAACCTTCACGAAACTAACAGAGAGTATATAAAGGGCTGTTTAACCTATGGAATATTAGTGTCTTCAAAACATTTGGAAGCTCCTCTAAGTATACTAAAGTTCACAAAGAAGATAGTGATCATGAAGAGTGTTATTTTGAAAAGCATAATTTTGATTTTGATCACAGTGACCAAAGTCATGATCACAGTTCTTGATGATTATTACATTTGAATTTCTCATTAAATTTCTTGATTGGTTGTATTTTTACTTTCTCTACTGGTAAGTAGGGGAAGTATTGTATTCCACCCAAAAATTCGATGTCGAGATTTCACTGGAAATATATGTTTTGAGACCCCCTGAATCCAAAAAAAAAGCATTTTTAAAAAAAGGTCCGTGTGTGTGTCTGTGTGTCAGTCTGTGTCTGTGTGTCAGTCTCTCAGTCTATGGACAGCATAACTCAAAATCGAAAAGTCGGTTAAAAACCAAAGTTGGTATTTAAGTTTAATGTCTTTCAAGGATGCGACACGAAGATTTTGAAGAAAATAGCCTCACCCTAAACTACCCTTTACATGGAAAATTTTTCGAAAATGTTGATTTTCTTGAAAATGGCTCTAACGATTTTGATTAAAATGTCATATGTTTGAGATATTTTGATGACAAATGAAATGTATATCTTGAATTTTCTGGCTATAGCCCCTGTAGTCGTATTTACTCTGGACGACTTTTGCATAACTGGTAAACCGTTAGAGATAGACCAAATTATACTATACAAAAAATGTAGATCTTGCTAAAATACACAATTTATGTCGAAATAAATTTTCTTATAGGGTGAACCATTTCGGAGATCTTCCTTGTTATGTGTGTAAGTTTTGGAAAACTTAGAACTTTCGTGAAATGGGTCATCGCTGTTCTTTTTTTTATATGTCAAGTGTGCAAGGACAACAGAATCTCAAACATTTGACTATCGCACAAAGCCTACTATATTCTAACATTCCCTCTGCACCAACAAGGAAATAAGCAATAAGATAATTTGAACAAATGTTTGTCTCAGCTAACACGAAGAAGATATAGGAATAAGAGTTTGTAAGAATGGTTAATACAAGAGTAGAGAAAGTTATGTGAGTGCAACATATCAGATTTTTTACTATGTTTCTTTCCTTACAAGTGCTACCATTATTTATGTGGTGTGCCAAAACTGCTAAACCGTTGCTTTGGAGGAGAGAACTTTATTCTGTTATAATGCAAGATAATTATCGTGTTAACGTTTTAATTTATTTAAGAAAAAGCTGGAAACATTTTGTGAGAGAGCCGTAAGAGCTAGGAAGTTGAAGAAAAGCTCTCCATGGCGGCTGGGGATGTGTGAATCTGCCCAGCTGCCTTCCCTGCCGGTGATTAATGACAATTCTCCACACTACAGCTCTTGGGGTTTACCAACTACCTCACTTCCACTCCTATCGAGTGAAATATCTACTCTTCTCTCCTCTGCCCATGGCTCAGTTGGTTAGGAGCTGGCCTACTGATCCCAAGGTCGCGGTTCCAAACCTGGCCCACACTGATAGAAGCGACAGTCTCGTGTCTGTACAACATGGCATGTAAAGGAACTGCTGCCAGATAGAATTCCGGCACACCGGTGGAAATTGACAGTGTCGCTTATAAAAAGAGAGAGAGTGAGAGAGATTGTATAACCCAGAGTTGCACTCGTGACTTAGATCTGAACTGTAAAGGACCTTCCAAATGTGACACTAATGTTCTATACATTAAGCGACGTTTTATATACCCCCCTCTGTTTCGAGAAGGTTCAAAGTTCAACGCTTCCGGTTTCTAGTAAAACAGGATTACGTAACGTAAACAACGTGATCGATATGAGGTAACGCCTGAGAGGTATGTAACACACCTAACGTGCACGTAATGTGGGTAGCTTCTTAAGAGACACTGGGAGTGAAATTTGAAAGTTCCACATTTCTTGATAGATTTTTCTGAAAATTTTACCGTGTTTGTATTTATATGAGAATAGGCGGTACACCAAATTTCATTAAAATAGGATAATTCGTTTAGGATATATAAATTATTTTATGAATTTAATAGGCACATTTTCAAAATAGAGCTCGCGTCTATTGACTTTTCAAAATGTATTTATATTGGCAGAACTGGTACTCTAAAACATGGGTAACAATTGTATGAAGAGATATTTCAAATACGTTTGCTGATTATGCTGTACATATTTTTTTAATGACAAAGAAAATTTAATCTTAAAAATTATTGATTTTTTTCATACAAAAAAAAAACGTTTTTGGAATTCATGTTAAAGATAACATCAATATTGAATCATACTTTTGTTTAGCTGCTATTTATGAATACTTTTGGAAATTTTCATTGAATTTGAAGCAAAACTCAGGCGCGAGCTTCTTTTGGAATGTGCAGAAATGTAGTTTTGAGAAAAACAGGCTTTTATATAGGAGCATCCTGTGTGCGTTAAGGGAAGAGCACTGGGCCGTAATGACCACATGGGGTGGGGGATATGAAAAATGTTAGCTGATCCAAATACACAGGGTTTCCAGGAACA
This sequence comes from Tenodera sinensis, assembly GCA_030765045.1. Taxonomy (NCBI): domain Eukaryota; kingdom Metazoa; phylum Arthropoda; class Insecta; order Mantodea; family Mantidae; genus Tenodera; species Tenodera sinensis. The sequence goes on along the minus strand of CM060962.1, from coordinate 294,652,468 downwards.
TTTTAAGGTAAAAAAAACAATTTTCGACTTTTTGACAATTTTGACCAAAATTTCACTCCCAGTGTCCCTTAACTGAGCAGTTCTACTAGAAAAATTACCGTAGTCTACACTTATGGTAGTCTACAGTAGTTTTACAACTCTAATATAATATGATTTACAAATATTGCAAGAAGCATTTGTAAGGCCGCAAACCAAAAATTTGAAGTGTAACACTTCTACTGCCTTTTAACGAGGAAGATGGCCCCATGGTAAAGTGTGAGGCATTTGGGAGGTACCAAGTTCAATTCCCGCCCTTACCTTGGGTTTTTCGTGGTTTTCGCGGATCGATCTGCGAATGCTGTGGTGATTTCTCATCTATCACGATTTTCTTTCCCTCATTTGCCTTGCATTCCACTTCAGTTTAATATTTCAGGTGTACTTCTAGGTTTTGTGGTGTATGGCGGTGTCGGATAGATGGAGCAGATGCCTGCGCAAAGGGAACTACTTCTGGTATACAGCAGAGGGCTGCTTGGTCGTGCCTTGGTCTGCAGTAGTGGGACGGATCATCGAGTGTGCAACTGTTAAGGACTTCCGCGTGTCTCTGCGGCCAGTCTGCCTATAGATTATAGCCTCTTCTGCCTGCTTCACTTTATCGTCGCAATTGAAACTATTCTGACTGACTAAAGTTAGATATAAATCAACTCCTACTGGATAGAAGCGGGATAGTAACTAACTCTACTGCAGCCAATGAAGGATGCGGTTGTGCGTCTTCCAAGGATATGACACGAAGAATTCTTTGGTCAGCTACCCCACCTCAACTAACCTTTACATAGAACATTTTTTGAAAATTTCGTTTCCCTCAAAAACTTCTCTAGCGATTTGATTAAAATATTTCTAAGATATTTCCGTGACAAATGGGTTGCACAGCTTGAATGTTCTGGGAATAACCTATGAAGTCCTCTGCAAATGGATAATTTGCACAACTAGTAAACCGAAACAAAATACCACAAAATCTTACTACACAGAAAGTGTAGATGCTTTGTTAAAGCATACAAGCTTTGCCCATTGTTTTGTAGTGTTTAACGCCCTCTTTTACTACATGCCACACCGCAAGCGGTGACACTGATGATAGCTACATGAATGAAAATGAAGCACCGGTGGAATGAGATGGCGGGGAAAACCCGCCCCTGCTCCGAGTTGTCTACCACAGACCCTACATGCGGTCGCCTGGATTGAATCCAGGCCGCTTTGGTGAGAGGCGAATGGTCTAACAATAACACTGCAAAATATTGTAAGATACGGCCGCTATGTGATGGCTTTGAAATTCCGTTCAATTTGCATAACCAGGAGGAAAAAGGAAAGGAAAAAAACTAATAACCGTTGCACATTTGAGTACAGTATAGCTAAGTACTTTACAATTCAAACCAATAATAAGGGATATCTCGGAAATGGTTAATTCCAAAAAAAGTTGAGATAAATTTTTTGATCTAACGATATCTACATTTTTTATAGTAAGATTTTTGTCAATCTTTAAAGGTTAACCAGAAAATTCTAGACACACGTTTCAGTTATGATAAAAATATCTTAAACACATGAATATTTTAATCAACATTGTTAGATCAAAAGTTTGAAAATATTTTAAATGCAAAAGGTAGTTTCAGGTTGGAGTGCACTTTCTTGAAAATATTCGTTTTCCATCCTAGAAAGATGTTGAACTTAAGTATCAAGTTTAGTATTTTACCAAATTTTTGTTTTTGAGTTATATTGTTCACACACACACGCACACACACACATACACACACACATACACACACTAACACAGAGAGACCCTTTTATAAAATACCTTTTTGGATTCAGGGACCTCAAAAGAGGTATTTTTGGTGAAATGTTGCTGTCGAATTTTTTAGTGAAACACACTACTTCCTTTACTTGAAGTACGTAGCAGAGAAAATCACGTTTCCTGAGTGTAGTAGTTGCAGAAGGTCTGGTGAGTATAATGCTTGGACCTAGAGGAGAGGTCCGAATTAATGTTTGTCCTTTCGAGGAACCTCCTTGGTAGTTAAAAGTGTCACAAGCAATGCTTCTGAAAACACTAAGTGCATACGAAGACAAGAGAAAGTAAAGGATGAGAAAGGGTTCCGATGTGAGACTGTTACACTGATGGACAGAATACGACCAAGCTCATTAACTAGATACCTACCTCGGACTTGACGTATCGGCAATTCAATCACCATCAGAAACAAGCACGAGGATTAACGTGCACTTAGCAACTCCACCAACTTCTTAACTAAATTAAACTCTTTAATTTGTTTTAACCGTTGGAGACCAAGTTATTCAAGGTTACATGCAACACCAACTAAGAGCAAAGTTTACCCGTCTTACAAATCGCTATATGTATTCACTTTCAGTGATTGTGTTTCCAAGGTGAGATCTGCTTATTAATAAAGTAGTCAGTGAACTTATAGCTAAAACCGTAATGTTTCGAACATGTCTGGGCAATTTTTGCCCGTGCTTCGTAGCTCTAGACTTACAGAAACACATTTGTTCTATTTTGACAAATTGCTAATAATAAACAAATGAACAAATAAGTAAAATCACAATATTTTATTACACATTACTACAGCGGACATATATTCAAACATTAACATTTATTTCATAATAACAAAGTATTATATATTTAATTTATACTTAATTTTTCAGACAAAAGCTACAACTATTACAATAGCTTATAAAATAAAAGCTTTTAATGAAACAATTTATAAGTTAGACGCAATCAGAAATGCAGCAGTAAAGATGTAAGTTGATGCACTTTAGTTTTACTTTCTCTACTGGTAGGTAGAGGAAGTATTGTATTCCACCCAAAAAATTAGATGTCGAGGTTTCACCGGAAATTATAATGAGACACCCTAAATCCAAAAAAAAGCACTTTTAGAAAAAGGTCCGCGCGCGCGCGCGTGTGTGTCTGTATCTGTCTGTGGACAGCATAACTCAAAAACGAAAATTCGGTTAAAAATCAAAGTCAGCACTTAAGCTTAATGTCTTTCAAGGATGCGACACAAAGATTTTGAAGAAAATCTACCCTTTACATGGAAAATTTTTATTTTCTTGAAAATGACTAACGATTTTGATTAAAATATCATATGTTTAAGATATTTGTATGACAAATGAAATGTATATCTTGAATTTTCTAGCTATAGCCTATGTTGTCCTGTTTACTCTGGATCAATTTTGAATAACTCGTAAACCGTAAGAGATAGACAAAATATTACTGTACAAAAAATGTAGGTCTCGCTAAAACATACAATTCATATCTCAATAATTTTTTTGTAGATTAAATCTTTCGGAGATATTCATTGTTATTTGTGTCAGTTTCGGAAAACTTAAAACTTTCGTGAAATGGAACATCGTTGTTCATATTTTTATATGTTCCACGTGCAAAGAGAACGGGATCTCAAAGGTTTAAAAGATTTGACCATCTCTCAAAGCATATTGCATTCTCATATTCCCCTTGTACCTACAAGGAAATAAGAAAAGCAAGTAACCAATAAGATAATTTATACAAATGTTTATCTCAACTAACACGAACAAGATATAGGAATAAGAGTTTGCAAGAATGGTTAGTACAAGCATAGAGAAAGTCATGTGAGTGCAATACCTCAAATTGTTTCTTTAATAATTAATTAATTATTTAGTTAATACTGATTTTTATATTCTTTTAGTACTTACTAATTATCTACTTTATTTACTATCCCTATTTATATTTACAACTCATTTTATTTAAAACACTGTCATCTTTAACTGTATTTATTATATACTTCTTTCTTTCCACATTTTATGCTGTTACCTATTATTCTATATATACACTGTATATTTTAATTTAATATTATAAGTTGGTTAAAATTTAGTACTTAGTTACATTAATTAACCCCCCACTACTTCCACATATCTTACAAATTTAAATATAGATATTATTTATAATTACCTATATTTAAATAAATATATACTATATATATTATTTATAATATAACTTGTAAATTATAATATATTGTTCATAGTTATCGTTCTTAAAATATATCTATTTATTTACTCTCTTTCTTTATTAATTATTATATAAATACTAGCAATAATACTTACTCTATAAATCAACAATGAAAATGAAGCTTAACAATGAGAGTCAACAGTAAAACCCACATTGGTGATTGCCAATGAAAGAATGAGAATAGTGGTCACAGGTAACACCAACCCAGGGCAAAATATGCCCCTGGGGATAAAAGTTGTACTTTTTATTTCCAATGTTTAAAATGTCAGCCAGTTAAATGTGCAGTATAGTACTTTACAAGCTGAAAGACAAATGGAAAAAGGCCCAAAAACATAAGATATTTATAATGCTATTTTAATAAAGAATATAGGGCAATATTTGCACGTGCTTGCTTGTTCTAGGGTTAATAACCGCCTAAAGCCTAAGTCTTACTTGCTCTACTTACTACCTATAAGAGACAGAGGAGCTCGTAATTGCATTCCACCTAAAAATTATACGAGTATATCACTACCTAGATTTTCATCGATATATTTTGCGGCTATCTAAATCCAAAAAGTTAAACTTGTGAGTGTATAGCGGGCTGTCTACATGTCTGTGTGTGAATAGCAGTTTTCAAAAACAAAACATTGGTTAAATACCCAACTGACTATTAAAGTTCTTTAACTTCCAAGGATGCGACCGAAGATTTTCAAAGAAATATTTTTTCAAAAATGCCTTAACGATTTTGATAAAATTACCAATTGTCGTTTTTTATTTTCTCAAAAACGCCTCTTAACATCTTCGATTAAAGTACCGATATTTTAATGACAAATGGATGACTTTTGCGTAACTAGTAAATTGTAATAGGTACACAAACTCAAAACACCACAACGCAACAACCCACGAAAGGCCAAGGCTTGCCGCCCAGCCGCTACATACTCCACCTCTACGTACTACAGGCGTCATTGCCGGGGTGCAGTACTGGAGGGTGGGACGTGGTCAGCGTCCCGAGACCTCCCAGCCAGTTATGCGACCTTCTCGACCAGGGGCAGCTATAGCGCGTCTCACCCTTAAAAGACAGTACACGTTAAATGGAGCGCAGTGTTGCAACATGTACTAGTTGCGAATCTTTCTCCGCGAGCGACTCGAGGTGGCCTGAGTCCTGCACTTAGTCCTTCAATTGCTGCTTGACGAGACGGGCACTTTTAACTTTGGTATCCCTCCACGCCTTTGTTACTGTATGACCTAAATTTACAAATGACTCGTCTGTATAAACAATTGATTTCCCCTGGTCCCTAAACCTTTTACGTCTTTTAGATATTTATGTCGCCATCTGATGATATCGATATCGTCTCTTTCTATTAATATGCACTTGTTACCCTTTCTTTCATATTCGAACCCCAAATCAGAGTGGCCCTTGAGAAATTTGGTACGGTCTCATCACTGTTGAATTGTGACAAAATTATATTCAGCGTGGGTGGAATATTTGCAAACTGTAAAGAATGAACAATTCGCCGCACTGCACCTTGCACTATTCAATCATATTGCGTTAACCTAGCGTTTTGTGTAGTCCCGCCCTTTTTGCTTTCTTTTTCGATGGCGTTCTTAAAGGTCCTTTCATTAGTTCCTTTTTAATCCTACACACTACTGCTTCTGAACACCCGATAGCCTTAGCTGTTTCTTTTACCGCCTTACTTACACGCATTTTACTTAAAAAATAATCTAACACATTCATAATTATTTGGCGTTCCTTACTTCTTTATTTACCAACATATCGTCTCTTCCTAGCTTCACCCTCCATAACTACAAATATTTACAAAAATATTAAACAAATAACGCAATAACAGCTCAAAGTTACACACACGGCTTCTTTCGAACTAATGTTAGTGCCGCTCCTTATACTATCTTCTGTGTCAGGCCTGACGCTGAATAGATGAATACCTTTTGTTTGCTTTACTGGATAAAAGAGAGAGGTTACTGCCTTTTGGTTTATTTTAAAAACTTTCTCCAACCTTCCTCAACATTTCTTCTCGCTGGTTCTCTGATGTAAACTCAATAACAAAAAAGTTTCACACTGCGTAACTTTTGCAGTGCACATATATAAAATTTTCCGAAAACATTTAATTTAAAAAATTATAACACTTAACTGGGTAAACATAGAGAATTCAAAGTAGGCAGGTGGTAGCACTATGGTCTACTCTACCTAAGTAAAAAATATAGATGCATTCTAGCAGTTAGTTTGTTAGTTAGTGCGTGATGAGTGTAGAAATAGCAAATATCGGACTTCTATTGAAAAAAACGTTTTCTGAAGAAATTTGGACCTATAGAAATGTATAATGACTCTGAAAAGGATATAACCTGATAGAGAAAAAAATTCTGCATAGGATAATGTGTTCAAACCTGAAATTTATAACAAATGAATATTTATACCATGCTATTAGTAATCTGGCAACAGAGCGAGGGTAGAAAAGGACGCGGCTAATGGCAACTTGTATGCGCTAGATAGAGACAGAGATGTCCCATTTAACTCCATACTGTCTTCTAAGAGTGAAACGCTATATACTTCTCCAACAAGTAGCTCCTCAATTGGTCCCCCCGGGACCTAACGAGGCTGAGTGCACCCCGTGCCAGACCTCCCAGCGGAGGTAAAATCCTCATGCTGGTACCGGGAATCGAACTCCTATCCTCCGCGCCAGAGGCAACACAAACTTACTATACAAAAATGTAGATCTCATTAATGTTGAAGTAAGTTTTATGATTTCTTTTAACACCGTTATTCATTAACTTGCATGCTTTCAGTTAATTTTTATATTGTCTATTTATTACTTGGATTTTGCATCAGAAAATCTCAGTTCGTACTATGTTTCAGGTTGTACCGATTCTATTTTTGTCTCTGCTTCTTTAACCTATAATAGACTTTAAAATATCTCCATTTACTTCTTTTTCACTATTAATCCTTTACAAATGTGATCTTAATTTTACATTAACGCTCTGTCAAAATACATTACGTGTTTCTCAGTTATGCATTTTTGTTTTCTTAAAAATACTACAAAATAATAAGTTAAAAATGTGTACCTAAAGGCCATAATATTAAATTTCTGATTGCCTTGTTTCTTACTATGTTTACTTTTTTGTAGTGTTTAACGCCCACTTTTACTACATACGGCACCGCAGGCGGTGCCACATGATACATGGAATGAAGATGGAGCTCCAATGGAATGAGATGGCGGGGAAAACCGGAGAACCCGGAGGAAAAGCGCCCCTACGCCGCTTTGTTGGGAGAGGAATGTTCTAGCCACTCGACCACGGCGCCGGCCTTTGCCTACTGCCTATATATAGATCAGATCCGACCACCCTTTGTATCCTATCACCTCACCCCTCCCTCCAAGGGACATATGCATAAAGGATGTTCTACAGGTCACGGTGTTAAGTCCCCTATCTATCCTATTTATTCTCACATAGGTTTATTCTTCGATCTACTTTTTATTAGAGAAAATCTTTCATTGCACATTTTCTTGCTGGTATAAGAAGGTCATAATAGGCTAAAGCAATAGTCATATTTTTTAGGGCGGATCACTATGTGATGTCTTTGAAATTCGATGTCCCTTGCATCACGCGAAAAAATATAGTTACTTAGCACTAGAACGCTATAAACATCTGAAAATTCAAACCGATAACAAAGGCTATCTTGGAAATGCATTGCCATAAAAATGTTATTTGATATTAACTGCGTGCTTTAGCGAGATCTACATGTTTTGTATAGTAAGATTTTGCCTATCTCTTACAGTTGACCAATGATACCAAAGTCATACAGAATGAAGGGGTCTATAGAGGCTGTAGCCAGAAAAATCAAAATATCTCAAACATATGGCATTTTAATCAAAATCGTTAGAATCATTTTCCAGCAAATCAAAATGTTCCATGTAAAGGGTGATTTAGGGTGGAGCAGTTTTCTTCGAAACCTTGGTGTCGCATCCTTAAAAAGATGTTAAACTTAAATGTCAACTTTGCTTTATAACCGACTTTTCGTTTTTGAGTTTGTGCTGTTCACAGTCTGACACACACACACACACACACACACACACACACACACACACACACACACACACACACACACACACACACACCCACACACACCCAAACACACAGACAGACACACAGACACAGACAGACACACAGACACACACACACCCACACACCCACACACACCCAAACACACAGACAGACACACAGACACACACACACCCACACACCCACACACACCCAAACACACAGACAGACACACATACAGGCAGACACACAGACACAGACAGACACACAGACACACACACCCACACACCCACACACACCCAAACACACAGACAGACACACAGACAGGCAGACACACACACCCAAACACACAGACAGACACATACACACCCACACACCCACACACACACCCACACACCCACACACACCCAAACACACAGACAGACACACAGACACACAGGCACACACACACACACACACACACACACACACACACTCATTTGTTATTTCCCTTGACGTCTTGTTTTTCAGTGTTCTCCAGAATGGTCCGTTCGTTTGTCTTTATTTAGTTTCATATTAAGGTCTGCGTTTTTGCTATATGATATCCTAAAATCTAGATAGTTAAAATTAGACTTTTTCTACTGTTTCTTCATCGATAACTATCTTACATTTTACATGATTTATGATTTATGCTTTTAAAGGCCATTGATTTTGTCTTAGCTGTTGAATTTCTTAAGTTGAAGGTCTCCATAATATCTTTCAAATCATTACCACTTTTCTGTAAACCATCTTCTTTCCTGGAAAATAATCTGAGAGTCGAAAAATAAATTTGTTTTAAGCTTATATGTACATATTTATTGGAATACCTCCAGTAGAACGGTTTTTCCACTTACGCTTCCTCTAAACATATATTAAAAATAGTGGTCCAGTTTATCCCCTGCGATTTTGTTGTTGTACCTTTTCCCTTAATATTAACGAATTGTCAATCTTAATTATTAATTTTTTATGTAGATTCTGACTTGTCTTTATCACTAGACTTGGATATCCTTTTTCTTGCACTATACTCCAGAATTAAATACGGAGAACTCTATAAAAAGCTTTACCGTAAACTAAAAACAATATAAATGTCGGCAAATTAAATTCCTTTCTCTTCTAAAGAATTCTACCACTGTAAATAAATACACAAACATCACAAGATCGTCTCCTAGAGCCACATTGTTCTTCTTGTAATAATAGTTCACTAATGGCATTCTGTATTCCTGAAATTATTTTTGTATATATGTTATATATTGTTTGAAGAAGGCTTAAGAGTCTATTTATTCAGGTTATTCCTGTTACCCTTTTTAAAATTTGGACAGATCACTTCTGTTAGCCAGTCTTCTGCTACCCGACATAATTTCCAACATATATTAAAATGTTTAAAATTACATTTTTTACTTTCTTGGTGCATATTTTATAAGTTGTAAATTTATATTATCTTTTTGTTATTAAAGCTTGTTAAGGTGTTTTCAAATTCTTCTTGCTCTATTTCGTCTGTCATTTCGAGTTTCTAGAATAAGGGTCTGGACAACTAGGTACATTATTCTTCTATAGATTCCCAAAATGTTACAGCCATTCTTCTTCTTTTAAATTACTTAGCTTAATTTTGTGTCTTTCTTCTCTGTTCAAATGTATCATGAATTTATATGACTTATTTTGTGCACCATGTGTGTAATGTTCTAATTCACTCGTATATTCATCCCAACCTTTTCTTTTTAGCTTTCTCACTTCTCTTTTCACTTTTGCACATTGATGTTTATACTCAGTCTTATCTGCATCTGCCTAACATAGACATACTTTCTTATTTTCTTTTACCATTTCTTGTATCTCTTCATTCCACATTCTTGACCCTATCCTGTACCTTTGTCTACTTCTTTTACCGATAGCTTCTTCTGCTGCTTTTAATGTTATACTTTGAGGTGATTGCACTCCCCATGTACATCTTTACTAATTGCTCTACCATCTATGTAATTTGTTAATCGTGTTTGGTATGATTCCTTACACTCTCTTGTTGCAGCAGATTTATTTTGTAGCATTTCCTTGTATTATATTTCCTTCGTAATTTCTTCCGAATCTTTGGGAACTTTATTGTTGATCTTGCTAGACAATGATCTGAATTCACATCGCAACTTTTGTGCACTCCTGTGTCTTTTATTTGTAAAACTAATTGGATTTTATATGTTAGTAAATCTACTGAAACGAGACTGTCACTTTTAAGCACATTTCAAAACCATGGGTCTAGGCCGGGTTTGAACCCGTGATCTTGGGATCAGTAGGCCAGCGCTTAGCAACTGAGCCACCCGACGTATAGTATTATTTTTGTAATGTAATAATACGAAATATATTTAATTAATAATAATATCAACAATAGTCATCAAACGCACATGAGGTTACCTTATAGGCAGTTGGATATGTATGACTTGCGTATCTACAATTGTGTTTTGTGCACAGAGTTAGGGAGGCGGGTTTCCAACCAACAGCTTCCGAGTTTGAATACCGCCGCTGTAATACTGTTACGTATACATACACATGTAAGTAGCTTGAGACACAACTCGTAACTGTACCGCCACTGCAACTAGCGCACTGTGCACAACTGTAACTTCACCCAATCCAAATTTATCCACTAAGGCACAGCAGAACAAAAGAGAATCGGATTCTGATTACGCTGTTTGTGCGCAATACTTATTTCTTTAATTTATATTCTGTTCAACGATTACACGTGTGCGCAAGATTCATATTAAGTAGACAATGTAATCTGAACATACAGAAATTACACCTCGTGAGTTAAATTAAATCACCACTGCTCTTAAAGTTCTCTTTTTTAACCTGAAATTTGTATGAATTATTCTATAAATCATGATAATTATTTCAAGTAGTTATTTGCATTCATAACTATAGTCTATAAACATTAATTCATCCAGTAGAAAAATAATAAAATTTACTCTTAAAAACCTGAATTTATGAACGTACCTTTTTGTCTGATAGTGTGGCAGATAGAGAGCTGAAAGCTTCTATATATATAACACGTTGTTGAAATTTTTGAACCACAATCATAATTTTATAGTATGTATTAGTGATATTAAGAACACAACATTGCAAATTGTGTACATTTTTAATTTTTCCCTTTGAAAATATTTGTTAATTTCAAATAAACTGATACATTCAACTAAATAATTGAAAAGCATGTAAAAGTTTGATTCTGTATTGCGTTTTCGTAGTAAATGAAATATTTTTTAAAGATTCAACCTCAAATTCTATCAATGCAAACAGCCACCTGAAATATTTGTGGTGATTTATAGAATAATTCACAAAAAGCTCAGGAGAAGCCATTGGGAACTTTAAGAGCGTTGCTAATTTAAGTGACTGGGGTGTAATTTCTGTATGTTCACGGGCCCTAATGACCTAGTTGTCGACGGGCCCTTAAACACAACTCACTCACTGTAGGTTCAGAACATTCTGTTCCTTTCAAAGCGAAATATTTGTCTATTCCTGTACAACTGTATGCAGTGAACACACAATATCTTATTAACCCTTAACTAAGGAAGTGTTTTCCTTGCATTTCCTTCGTATAGTGTAATATAGTTCATTGACGGAGTATATTAATGGTCATATAAATATAAAACTATTATATGCGGTGTAGCTTGGTCAGAAAATACTCCACCGATGTTTATAATTAAGAACTCTCTTGAAGGCCACAAGCATGTGCCATTTCCAAAATGTTTAAATGGGCAGCGTGGGGAAGGAGAATGTTCATGTTCGCCAGTTTCTGCTCTATCTCATTGAACACTGATGTCAGTGACTTGTGTACGTAGACGTGAAACAGTGGAGCTCTTACGTCAGCAAATAATTACGGGGCCAGAGAGAAACAAAAGGTCAACCTTTCGTTTAATGTAATTAATGTGCCACATTGAAACATTCCAGAACGCCATGTTATTAAAAATAGATGAAATTTGTTTACATTTGATAGCTACCTTCCAATATGTTGCAAATTAATTGCTGTGTAGTTTGATTTGCTCCAAATAGTCTGTTAATTATAATTTAAAAATAATGTATTGACTAGAGAACACTTTCAAGGTATTATATCTTTACCATTTTAAGTATTCATTAACGTCTAAACAATGTGAATGTCGGATTTAGAAATTCATTTGGCGCAGAAGTCACATCAGTCTAAGGGAACAGGTTATAATTCGTATACCGGATTCCAAACATCGACTTTTTCTTAGTCACAAATTGCCCAAGAACAGGTGTTACTGATGGAAAACAAATGCTGCTGTTCGAGCAGTGCTTGAAGAATACTGGCGACATTTATTCAGGCAATGTTGGGCATTGGTGTGAGTCAAATCCACAACATGTTACATCAACAGTTATACGTGAGGAAGCTTCGTTGTCGATGGGTTCCACATAAACTAACTCACGATCAAAAACAACAACGCAATGATTGGTACAGAAAAACTCTGGAAAGATTCCACGGCGGCACTTCAAATTTGGGTTGGAACATCGTTACTAGTGATGAATCTGCATTTATTGTTATGATCCTGTAAAGATCGTCTCAATGGACCCTTTGAACAAAACATAAACCTACAAAACTCCCGCCGAATGCACAATGCCGAGAAGAAGTATTGGTGTTACAGGGGAATGTTTTTAAAAAAAAATCTGATGTGTTGCATCACATGACTTTCTCTACTCTTATACTGACCATTCTTACAAACCCTTATTCCTATATGTTCATGTTAGTTGAGATAAACATTTGTATAAATTACCTTATTGCTTATTTCCTTGTAAGTGCAAGAGGAATATGGGAATACAGTAGACTTTGAGCGATAGTCAAATCTTCTAAAGCTTTCAGATTCCGTTCTCTTTTTACGGTTAACATATAAAAAGACGAGCAGCGATGTTGCGTTTGACGAAAGTTTAGGTTTTCCGAAACTGACACAAATAACAAGGAATATCTCCGAAATGGTTCACTCTATAAAAAAAAAATTATTTGGATAGAGTTTGTGTGTTTTAGCGAGATCTACATTCTTTGTACAGTAAGATTTGGTCTATCTCTTACGGTTTAGGAGTTATTCAAAAGTCATCCAGAGTAAAAAGGACTACATGGGCTTTAGAAAATTGAAAATATACATTTCATTGGTATTAAAAATATTTCAAACGTGTGTCAGTTTAATGAGAAATCGTTAAGGGCCATTTTCAAGAAAATCAAAATTTTCGAAAATTTTTTGCATGTAATGGGTAGTTTAAGGAGGAGGAATTTTCTTCAAAATCTTCGTATCGCATCCTTAAAAGATGCAAAACCGAAATACTATTTTTGGTTTTTAACCCACTTTTCGTTTTTGAGTTATGCTGTCCACAGAATGAGACACACAGACAGACAGACAGACAGAAAGACAGACAGACAGACACAGATACACACACACACACACACACACACACACACACACACACACACACACACACACACACACACACATACAGACACACGTGCGAACCTTTTTCTAAAAAAATGCCTTTTTGGACTCAGGAGCCTCCAAGTTTATATTCCCAGTGAAATCTCGACATCGAATTTTTGGGTGTAACACAATAGTTCCTTACTCACTATCCGTAGTAGAGAAAATAAGATATATACTATATACTATTTAATTTTATAGGTATACATACACACATAGATCTTGTTAAAGCATGCAATTTGTTTTTTGTGAAGTTACCTTATATTTTTCTCAAACAGGATAGTACTTTTGACTTTATTTCTCCTCGTCACGCAAAAGGAAGGGAAGTTCAAAGCTATTACGTAGAGACCAACTCTTAAAATATTTGACTATTACTTAAGCCTATTGTATTCTTTTATTTCCCTTGTACCTTACAAGGAAATATATAGTGAAGCCATTTCTGCAGATGCTTATCTCCATTAACATGAACTAGATAGAAGAATACACATTTGTAAGAATAGTTTGTTGAAGAATGGGTCGAAAAGGTATGAAGGGCAAAGAATGTAATACCACAGCTTTTTCTAAAACTATTTTTCGTTACAAGTGACCTTAAAACATGTATTTCCGGAGAAATCGGAGCATAGAATCTTTGGTTAGAATACAATATTGCCTATTCTTTCTGTACAGGTAAACAGAAGAGAAAGTGAAAAGCACAGAAGTAGGTGCCTGTTTTACATCTTCAGTGAAGCTCAAACACGCCGAGATAACCTGAAGTTAAAATCAAGAGTTCTCGTACAATATAAATCCAGGCAGATAAGACGGTGTATTCTAACCACGTCTTTAGCGTATTGCATGTTCCCTTGAGAAAGATCTGGCTGTTTACGAAGTTGGGTTGCGCGCATTAAGATGCATTAGAGCCCTGGCGTTTCACGGAGGGCGGTTCCATTAGATTTACTCGAGGAGCAAAAACATCGCCGTGACCAAAACTGCGGTTTATTTACTCTTGGGTGAACATAACCTAAAAAGGATCCTTCATGAGACCGTGAGAAATAGAGACCCAGCCAAGATTAAATTGTAATAAACAGCCTGTTTCCAAAGGGGTGCCAAAGCTCTAAATGTTAAACCTAAGGGCGACACAGCTTACCTACTGAAACTTATAGTACATAACAATACTCCAAACACTTGAAAGACAACTATTGTCTACGTGAAAATAAACAGCGCATGTCTTCAGGGGCGTACGTAGAGGAAGAGCACATGGGACTTAAACATCCCTACTTGGTACCCTAAGCCCTAATATACAAACACACTTTGTGTTTAATTTCTTTGCTACTTATGTATCGTATGCAGATGAAGTACGATACATTCCACCCAAAACTGTGTGTGTTTGCGAACAGTGCGTATAACTCCAAAACGAATAGTTTTTTGGCTGACACAACATTTAATGGCGGGGCGCTCTACACAACTTCCAATCACAGATTGGCCACGCCTTGCGGTGTTGTATAGTTATACACACTGTGAAATCACGCTGTAAAGACGGTGATATAATATCATTTGCACCCACAAAATTTGCTTGAACAACAGGAAAGAAAATAGTAACGGTGAGATATCAGCCGCCATTAAGTTTTGTGTTTGCCATAATTAAATATCAAACTTGGTGTTTAAGTTTGGAATCTTACAACTGTGCAACATAAAGATTTTCACAAAAAATAGCTCTAGTGATTTTTACTAAAATGCCTTGTGTTTACGATATTTGGACCAAAAAAAGTTAAACTTATATCTTGAATTTTCTGAAAATAGACTGTGATATCATCTTCATTCTGAGTGATTTTTCTAGAACTGGTCAAACGTAACAATTAGACAAAATATTCTTACACAAAAATGTAACTCTCGTTGAAGCCCACACATTTTTGTTCTTTTATCTCCTGGAAAAGTTTATTAAAACCAGCTTAGCTAATTATTTTTAAAAACATAATACTTTAACTTGGAATCAATATGCTAAGTAACTATCGCGCCGATGATGTTATTTTCCATGTAACTGAGACAATTATTTCAGAGCTGGATTCTGATGATATATATTTAGAAATTTTCCTCCAACTTAAAAAACACCTTCGATACCATTAATCGTGACAATTTAATAAACAAATTAAACACATAAGAAATTAGTGACAATGCTGGGAAGTTACTTAAATCTTATGAATGATAGAATGTGTCACTTTAAAATTGATAACGAATTCAATGACGCCTAAAATTTTAATATTGGTGTTCCACAAGGAACATTTCCTTGGCGCATTCTATTTGTGATTTATATTTATGATACACCAAAAATAAATTTAAGAAGTTTATAAGGATCTTTATTTTTATACGCTTATAAACTATCATAATATTCGTTGGAAAATCCTGCTGTGATATATATAATTAGGGATTTTTGGAGGGTAAACACGGTTGGACGCTAGGCACTTTATGTGGAGAATATTTTGTTACTAATTAACTTTCATCGTCTTGCCCAACTAATATATTCTCAGTGCTGAGTTATAACCCCTAGAACTTATTAGTTTTGATCAGCTGAGCATTGGTGAATAGCCCAACACCACAAATAATACATGGCCCTTCTTTTGTAATATGAACACTTCTGGAGTAATTCTGATGAATTACTCCAGAAGATAACTCAGTTTTACGTTCAGTTTCAATAGTGTATTTAGGTGCGAAATTACTGATATTAACGTAAATACTCTCTCTTGGATATCGTTGAACTTCAAAAAACAGATGCAGAAGGGAGAGAAGCTGAAAGTTTAAATTGTGTCTCAATGGGTTGCCTTTTTTTCAGGTTACTCGAATGACAATTTCTAGAGCGGGCAGTGATGGTACTAGTGGATTGCTAGGTAGGAACTCAGATGTTTTAGAACAACTTGAGAACAAGTACAACAATATATTTAAATGTCATTGTTTGTGCTAGCCAATTAGATTAGGGGTGGCTGATGCAATTGAAGAGGGACCTGCTGTATTTATAACAGGTTGTATGCATTTGGCCATCAGTCTGTAGAGAATTAACATCAACTGTCAGCTGTTAGACTCAGAACTTAAGTATTTCCAGTGTGTTGGGTAGCCTCAAGTTTTGTAGCACTGCAGGCAGTATGGAGGTCTTAATAGATGATCGACCGATATAAATACAAAATCAAATATAAGGAAACATTTGAAGGGATTGGAGAAAACATTATCAAGCCCGAGTTCGTGTTTAACATTAGACTGCTTTCTGGTGTTCTTGAAAAGATTAGTATCCTCTCACACTACCTCCAAAAGGACAGTCCTACTATTCCCTCGTCATATAGGACAATTACGACGTCAACAAGGGTCATTGAACAATTGAAGGAAATGCCAGCTGCTTGCATGAAGGAAGTAGAGAAAGCTGTTTCAGAAGGACGTTTCACTGGTTCCCACAAGAGAATGACAGCGCTGTGTGCAGCGATTCCTTGAGCTTGCATACTACTCGTACATAACCTAATAATTGTTTTTCTTCCAAAGAAGAGAAATCCGAAACCACAAGTATTCTTTCCTGTAAATAACGAGGATGTTCAGATACTCCGCACTTTTATTATTAAAATATAGATAGTATATTAAACTTAAACATCTAATATGATATTGAGACTTCCAATTTTTCGATTGTTGCTTCACTAATTTTCACTATCACTTAATAACGCAGTTTAACTTTCGCTGAGACTTTTCAAACTGAAACGGCCATTTCACTAATCTTCACTGTCAGTTCATGAATGTGAACAAGCTCCAGTTTTCCCAATCACTTCATTTTTCCCATCATAATGAAATACACAGCACGACGTAGCCTCTTCTGCCGGATAGCCCATTTGCTGGATACTCAAACACAAGAGCCTCTAATCCCTTACAGTAATAGCAGTCCTTAGTGCAAGAGGCCACAAACTTGTTCGGAGAGCGACAATTTTCTCGTAGCACAAACACACTAGCTAACTTGCTCATTCACTCACTGCCGTACTCACTTCAAGATAGCGTCTGATTCAACTAGCCAGATCGCTCGCTTATGTATCAGAGTTGCAGAAAGTTCGAGATGGTGCATTCTTCTTATCTGGCAATAACGCTTCCAATGTTTACGTAGGACGAGAGCGCAGCTTATCTGTTTAACGTTTCCACTACCCAGCGCCGACCTCCCGATAAGCTAGCCACTGTGGCACAATATATTTACACGACTTTCTCTATGAAGTTAAACTAACACATCTACAATGGTACAATCAGATTGAAAAATGCAATGCCATAGTCGGAATTTGTAGCACGGATCCTTAACTTTCCGTATCGTGCTCTAACCACAGTATTTCTACACAACATTAAATTCCCCAAATGACTCGTTTGTTTTCCGGTAGACTAGGCTAGAGATCTTATGAAAGTATTTTTACTTTATCTACTACTTATAATAAGTAGGGGAACTATTGTATTCCACCAAAAATTCAATATCGAGATTTCACCGGAAATGTTTTGAGGCCTCTGAAACCAAAAATGCATTTTAGAAAAACGTCCGTCTGTGAGTGTGTGTGTGTGTGTGTGTGTGTGTGTGTGTGTGTGTGTGTGTGCGTGTATGTGTACAACATAGTTCAAAAACGTAATGTCGATTAAAAACCAAAGTTAGTATTTAAGTTTAATATTTTAGGAGGATACGACACGAATATTTTGAAGAAAATCCCTGCACCCTAAACTACCCTTTAAATGAAAAATGTTTCATAAAATTTAATTTTCTCAAAAATGACTAATGTTTTGGATTAAAATTCCATATGTTTAAGATATTTTATGGCAAACGAAATGTATATTTTGAATTTTCTGACTATAGCCCGTGTAGTCCTGTTTACTCTGGATGACTTTCGCCTAACTGGTGAAGCGTAAGAGAAAGACTAAATCTTACTACACAAAAATGTAGATCTCGTTAAAACACACAATTTATGTTCAAATACATTTTTTGTGGAATGGACCATTTCGGAGATATTCCTTGTTATTTGTGAGAGTTTTGCAATACTTATACACTTCTCAAATGGAGGTTCGTTACTCTTAGCTGTGCAAAGAGAATGGATTTTCAAAGCCTTCATATAGCGGCCAATTTACTGTAGACCGTGACAAGGATTTTTATTTTAATGATATTGCTATAGGGAATTGGTAATTATACTTATTACTTGGTGGCATGTGTAGATATTTCTTGTTCAGTTAAGTTCAGAAGATACATACTAGTCTGTGGAAATATTAGTAAGAAAATGTTTATATCCAAGAATAATTAATTACGATTTATTGAAACGCATACATGGTGATGGTTTCAAAATGGTGATATGTACGTTGACAACACATTCTGTAACCTTAATTTTATGAGAGAATAGATGTTATGGTCCTTGAACAGAAAAAAAAATAGGAGATTAATTTTTGATCCCACAATTTTGGTACTCGTGGAGTAATTAATAAATTTAGTGTTAATTTCTTCTGACGTTTTGAATTGCAATTAAGTGTTTTAGAAGATATTCGTTTAAAAATTATAACCGTGGTTCTTTGTACATTTTACACAATCATCTGTATACTACACTAAATTAAATAAATAATTCTAAAATGATTAGCTAGCCCATTTCCAAATTTTATAATAATTTTATACATTATTACACTTTATCTATAAAATATTTTTACATTATACAATTTTTTATCCCTTATCATTCTTATTTAAAATTGTCTATCTTTAGATCTATTAGCAAGCGTGTCTTTATGACAACCCCAAAATTGGACATTTATCCAACTACTGCATTTTCTCCCATATTCCCCTTTCACCTATAAGAATACTAGTAATAGTTTCTGCAAATGTTTATCTCGATTGACATAAAGAAGATATAGGAATAAGAGTTTGTTAGAATAGTTAGTGCAAGTGTAGAGAAAGACATGTGAGTGCAACACATCAGATTGTTTAGTTTTGATACTCAACTCACTATTTATTAATCTAATCGCCCTGTAGAGGGTCTACAAATGATACGTGTATTGATAATTTGGTTACTTCTATGTACACTGATAAATGTCCATTATTTCTTAGATCAACAGAAGGTCAAGACCTAATATAGTATCTGATTTTAATGCTAACGATTTGAATTCTTTGTTCATCAATAAAGTTGATACTGTTAACACGTTACCATAGAACAACGATGCATTAATATTCTTAAATATAATGTTAAAACTCAATGTCAGTTTTGATTTTAAACACGTAAGTATTGAATATGTGTGCATGTTCTAATTTAATGAAGCTTAATAATAGTGTTGGCCTTGGTATTTTTTTTTGGAATTCGTGTTAAAATTCTAAAACATTCTACAGTTTTAATTTGTGAGCTTCTTTCATATGCTTATTTGTTATCTTGATACTTTGCCTCCTAATACACTTGAATACGCAAAAATCACCACGGTGTTAAAAAAATTAAAATAAATTGAATTATATCAATAAGTATAAGTTCAAAGATGTCAAAAATATTTGAGATTTTGTTAAAAAAAAGAGGTACCTGATTATTTTGAAGTGAATTCTCTGCTTTGTAACAGTCACTTTGAAGTTACATCTTCACGCTGCACTATTGATGCTGTTATATAATTTGTATCTCGGTGTTTTTATAGTCTTGAAACTGGTAATTTTATAAGTAGCTGTCTCTTTGATTCTCAACGGTCTTCGATACTATTTCTCATTCTCTACTTGTGGATAAACTAAGGCATTATGGCTTTAATAACAACGGTACACAGTATTATCTCCTTGTTTATCTAATACTATGCAATCTATGTGCTTACATTCTAAGTATGGTGTTCGTCAAGGTTTTTTTACTGGTTCTATAGTTGCTATTATATACATCAGCAATCGGACTTTCTACATTTATGAGGGTCTTCGATCATTTATGTTTGCACATGATCTCGCAATTAATATAAATAAAACTGAAAATTTGAATTTTAGACTAGTCTTAGTCTGGCCACTGATATTCCTGTGCAGTTCCTAGGCATACATATTGAATCTGGACTAGTTTGATTAACTCATATTGACTATATTTTAAGGCAAATCAGCACATGTTAAGAGTTCTAGAAAACTCTGGAATAGTTATGTATTTGTCTATAGACACAGTCACTTATTTTATGGGGAAGCCACACTGCAGTGCACATATCTTTGCACTGCAAAACAAAAGTTGTCAGACAAATTCATGGAACCTCACAACAGACACATTGTAAACACGATTTTGTCAAATACAATAGAGTTACACTATCTTCAAAGTTCGTTATGGCTTGTGACTCAACACATAAATTCTGTTTATATAAATGCAACTAAACTTAGCAAAACACACAAAGTTTTCATATTATTTTTGTTATTTCATTTAATATTTTGTCTCCTCAGGTTGGAAGTTTGCGATATATTTAAAGCAGGATCAGAACTTCATTGTACAGAGTTGTAGGCTTTTATTATACTAATATTTTATTGGTCTTTGTAACGACATTGCTTATGCATTCTTGTGTGTGATATACATTTAACCTAATCTAATGGCGATTTAGCGGTTCGATCCCCGGTACCAGCATGGGGATTTTATCCCCTCTGGGAGGTCTGGCACGGTGTGCACTCAGCCTCATTAGGTCCAGGGGGGACCAATTGAGGAGCTACTTGATGGAGAAGTAGCGGTCCCAGGTCGAGAAGACCGCATAACTGGCCGGGAGGGCTCGGGGCGCTGACCACGTCCCACCCTCCAGTACTGCACCCCACCAATGAAGCCTGTAGTGGGCAGAGGTGGGGGACGTAGCGGCTGGGCGGTAGACTTTAGTACTTCATGGGCTGTCGCGCTGGGGTTTAGTTTTAATGGCGATTTACAATATAGTACTTTATTAGGTCAAGCAATGTTTAATTGACTGTTCGTACATTTATAACGTATATAGATACACGTTTAAGTCACATTACTTTCTCCACTAATTCACCAACAAACTATTCTATTAAACATTTTATGTTTATCTACTTCAAGCTAATCGGTATAAGCATTTGTGGAAACATTTCCTTGCAACTACAATTAGAATATGGGAATACAGTAGGCTTAAACCACGATCAATTTTTAAGACCTAGTCGCTATATTATGGCTTTTAAATTCCCTTATCTTTGCACAGCCAGGAGGAAAAAAACCCAACAATGACTTCCCATTTGAGAAAAGTGTAAGTATAGGAAAATTCCAAAGCAATAACATGGAATATCTGCGAATTGATTACCGCTACAAAAGCTACATTGGACAACATTTGTGTCCTTTAACGAGATGTGCATATTTTTTGCAGTAAGCTTTTAATTTATCTATTACGGTTCACCAATTGCAAAAAGTTCAAGATATACATTTAATGTGGCATGAACATTTCTTAAACATATAATGATTTAATTGAAATCGTTAGAACCAATTTTGAGATAACATTTTCGAAAAATGTTGCTTCCAAAAAGTAGTTTGTGATGGGGGATTGTTAGAAATCATCTTGTCGCATCCTTGGAAGATGCTGAACTTAAATATCATGTTTCGTATTTAACCAACTTTTCGTTTTTGAGTTATGCTGTTTACCACACGCGCGCGTATACCTTTTGTAATAATGAGTTTTTCATTCAGTGAATCTCAAAACATGTTTCCAGTGAAATTTCGATATCGAAATGTTTGGGTGGGGTACAATACTTCCTCTGCTTACTTTAAATGCGTAATAGAAAAAGTAATAAAAACATGACAAGAATACGACATTCAATGGAAAAAAGAAACAAGTTTGAATTCTAGCCAGCAGGAGCAAATTCAGCAATAGCAATAAATCACAGTTCCATAAAATAAAGTGTGCTTTCACCCACAAACGTTGTGTATTTTAGTATAAATCGGATCTTCTTCCGATGACCTTTATCATACTCATCCGTATGGCAAAATGAATAATGGTGTTGTAGATTAACCTTCTTCCCATGGTTTAACATGTTATTACAAACTGAGGCTTATCCGACGCTGAACGGTTAGCTTTCTTTTTAACTCCAGTGAAGAATTATACAATTTATTAATTTTCACCTTCTCTACTACGTATAGCAAAGTAGAGGAATATTATACTCCACCCAAAAATTCGATGTCGAGAT
The DNA here is from genome assembly GCA_030765045.1 of Tenodera sinensis. NCBI lineage: Eukaryota > Metazoa > Arthropoda > Insecta > Mantodea > Mantidae > Tenodera > Tenodera sinensis. The sequence goes on along the minus strand of CM060962.1, from coordinate 294,629,850 downwards.
TTCACCGGAAAAAATGTCTTGAGGCCCCCTGAATCAAAATAAAAAGCATTTTTAGAAAAATGTTTGTGCGCGTGTGCGTGCGTGTGTGTGTGTGTGTGTGTGTGTGTGTGTGTGTGTGTGTGTGTGTGTGTGTGTGTGTGTGTGTGTGTGTGTGTGTGTAAGAGAGAGAGAGAGAGAGTCTGGAAAGCATGATTCAAAAACGAAAAGTTGGTTAAAAACCAAAGTTGGTGTTTAAGTTTAATGTCCAACGATGCGACAAGAAGATTTTGAAATAAATTGCTCCACCCTAAACTACCCTTTACATGGAAACTTTTTCGAAAATTTTGATTGTATAATTATTAGCATACATTCAGGTTGTAATGTTAACTTAGCGAGAGGTCTAACATTACTATCGTTAGAACCTGATGTGTTGTATCCACGTGACTTTCTCTGCCTGCTATCGTTTATTAGTGAATATATAAACTATTCTTGGGAAAGCTTTTTTCTACCTATTTCATATTGATGGAGATAAACTTTTGCAAAGGTACCAACATTGCACATTTAGTTATAAATACAAAGGCAACAGCGATAGTCAATTATTTCACAACTAGATCCTGTATGCTGCCCGTTGTAAAAGGCATTTGTGGTTACGCACCGAAGCAGAGGTACAGTTGGCCAGTACTAAGGCCTCTATGGCCACGTGATGAAGTAAGATGATATGGTAGAGGACTAACTATCCGCCGCACGCCGCACGCCGCACGCCGCACGCCGCACACCGAGCCACAAGGTACGTATTCCCTAACACAGTGGTGTCAATCATGGTCCTGAATGGTAGATGGGATTTGTCTTTCTTCCAGTCAGACTTACAGGACCACGGTACCTGCAATTCCTGCAAGGTGAGCTTGAGGATTTTCTTGATGAGGTTCGGGTACAACTTGTGTTACAACACTGTTCCCAATAAGCTGGTGCACCGCCTTGTATTTATAAACCTGTAAAGGTCCATTTTAACTAGTTGTGCCCTGTTTGCTGAATCCACCTAGGTATCATCAAGGATAGTGTGTTCGAAACAGATCGCCTCAATGTAGAGGTCTTGCGTCAAAGGATCGTTGAAGCATGTGCCTCTGTCACACCCGCAGTTCTCAGAAACGTCCATTTGGACACAAGAGGACAATTGGAACATTGTATGAATCAACAAAGCACCAATTTTGAACACCTATTCTATGAATGAAGTCAGCGTATCAGTAACGTTTGGTGATGATGATGATGATGATGATGATACGATGAAAATAATACCATAATAATAAACCACAACACTAACAAAAACATTAATACTGATACACTAATGATCATAATACTAAAACTAATTACAATAAAACTACTAATTACGGTACTCATGTTAATGATAATAATAACAATAATAATGATGATCGTGAGCATAATCATGGTGATAAACATACTAATAAAAATAATAACAAAATAATATAACACAACAAGTACAAACAAAAATAAAAGCAATAAATAATAATAATCATAATAATAATAGTAATAATAATTATAATAATAATAATAATTATTATTATTATTATAATTATAATAATAATTATAATTATAATTATAATTATAATAATAATAATTATAATAATAATTATAATAATAATTATAATTATAATAATAATTATAATTATAATTATAATTATAATAATAATTATAATTATAATTATAATAATAATTATAATTATAATTATAATAATAATTATAATTATAATAATAATAATTATAATTATAATAATAATAATTATAATTATAATAATAATAATTATAATTATAATAATAATAATTATAATTATAATAATAATAATTATAATTATAATAATAATAATTATAATTATAATAATAATAATAATTATAATTATAATAATAATAATAATAATAAAATACAATAATAACATAAATAAGAAGCGATCAAATGCCAATGAAGTATTACGTGCCCTCATGCTTGTACTTCGCTATCTATAATCCGTAATGTTGGAGAATAGCGGCATATACAGGAGTGGATTTCCTGGAAAATAAAGATCCAGTAAGTAAAGTGGGACCTTAATGGTTGTTTATGCTGTTATTGTCTATTATCACGGACTACACGCGCTAGTTCAACTGCCTATCACCTCACGTTTTCGCTGAGAGGCAGAACTCGTCACTGCCGTCTCTTGCAGTGGATTTCTGCAACTGTTTTAACGCACGAGGGGTTATCTACTTTCGCCGATGCCGGATAAAGTGGGCCACATGGTATATGTTCTACAAGTGCATATCAAAACCGCTGTTATTAATACTGTGTTATTTGGCTTTTATTAATTTAGTTCAATATTCGATTTTGACCTTTTTATGTCTCGCATTAAACAAGCATGAAATACATCTCTATTTAAGAGCTAAATAAATTATTGTTCTTCACAGTTTGAGTACTAAGGACCACGGTAGGTTTAATAATCTCTATATGTTGAGCCACCCTATCAGAAAGTTATAACAGTAGGTACATCTTTATTTTAATCATCTTGAGTAACTACATAAATCGAATTGTTCTCTTTATACATCAAACATGTATCTGTGTATCCTTCTAGGAAATTCTGAAGAAAAACATTCATAAGATACACTTTCTGTAAGAAAGGTTTTACCTGTGGATATAGCGAAGCTGCAGGTATGCAGACAGGTGACGGTTGATAAGGTTCCTAACGTTCATACGTAGCTAATGAAAAAGACAGGCTACGGTACGATCTGCAGTGACGTAATTCTCCTAGTCTGATCACGGCCCACTAAAGGAAAACCACAATCGCCTCACACATCCATATTCCAAACAACCAAAACAATTGCTCGCTGAATTCATACAAAAGATACAGTATTATCACGATGGTATACAATGTTAGGCATGTATCAGACTACCATTACAATGTAACTCCGATTGCAGCCTGTCTTTTTCGTCAGCCACGCGCTTATATGCGTGACGCCATTCTCTGTCTGGGCCACAACTTCAGTAACTTGCCCAGTTGTGCTTTGAACTCAGTGCAAAGTAGCACCGCCGTCCTAACAAATGCGTGAAAAAATTAGACGGAAAAATGATGTTTGTAGTAATAAATAGTCGGAAACTTTCACCGCCGGAGTCAGAATTAAAGCTGGTGATTTCTTCCGGGTTTAGTTAAGCATATAGATAAAATCTATTAGTTAGATAAAGTTGTGTGGATCTACTGCTTTAGATTTTTTAAACCAAATAATCCAGTGCACATTATCTGATCGCCATAGCAGCAATTTTAGTAATAGTTTCTCGACGCTGGGAGCATTTCCACAACCGTGGCAGCCCATTATCGCGGGTAATTTAGCAATTGGGTTCGAGAGCTGTTTCGGGAGCGACGCATCAATTTATTTGAGAAAAAAATAACAGGAAACTCTGATTAAAAATCAAAATAAACAAGCAGTAATTACATACTAACTTTTTTCGAAATTAATAGCAAATTATCAGGTTATAACGATGTGCCCTGCTTATTGGCGCAGTTACCGTGCATTACCTGCGCATCCAAATGTCTGCATGCTATTTAAGGACATCGGGTGGAGCACCACTGAATGGAAATCGATAGGCTATGGATTCAACATCAGAGAATACTTTAATACATGTGTTATTCTTCTTGCAATAGGAACATGTGTGACACAAACTCAAAGTGGTACTTACTCGCTTTGCACAATATTTACTCCTCACTGAGAAATTATAAACATTATACGCAACTAAGGTGCTCACAGAGTTTATAAAATGGACTATAAAGGTAGGTACAACCGAGAGGTATCCGCAAAAGGTGCACAGTTCTACACGTAGGCCCTTAGAACCCTTTGTGCATACTACCGTAACTCTTGGGAGGAAGGGATGAGAAGAAAGACATACAGATCAGGATGAACGACAGGTGCAAGCTCAGACGGGGTCCCTAATTTTTCCAGATAGAATGCATCCTACGTCACCCATCGCCACACTCGGGGAAACTACCACCTTCGGAGTACTGGCCGGACTTGAACGAAGGTGGAGGTCAAGACGACGCCTGGAAAGTCATGCCCGTCCTTGGCCCTACAGACGACGCCCGCTCGGTCTGAGCTGTAACGGCGTCTGAGATGAAACCCTTTATAGAGCTTATACCCACCGCCCAGACACAACCCGCCGAACACCGTCATGTGGACCTAAACCCTGAAATGAATGAAAGAGAATGATGGGTGCAGGAAATGTGGTATGAAGATGGGTACCCCAGCTGTCACCTACTGACAAGGGAAACCCACGGAAAACGCCAAGTCGGAGTGTGCGGTCGGCAGGGATTGAACCCGTGACCTGCCGAATACGAATACCTATGAAGCACCTTAGCGTCGCTTGTGCGCTTCTTCTGCAAATCCGTCCAAGCTGCTGGCAGGCTGAGGTTCAGCTTGAGTGACTTTGCAGCGTGCACGCCCTCAATGGGGTTTAACCTCAGTAAGGAGTTTACTAGGAAAGGTTGTTTCAGTATTTTAGGTTGATTGGGGTTTAGAAGGAAGCTTTTTGCTTCTCGACCACTGTCTTTCAGGATGTGACAATTCTGTGAACCCTGGCGGATGTGGATGGGCATATTTTGAGAGCCGAACAGGTCTTGAATGGATTAATGTGGAGCTCAGCTTTAGCTGGTGGTGGAATTGCTCCAGTGTATCTGTGTGCCCGCAAGCCATGCGGTGAACCCGATATCGCCCGGAGTTGAAACAAACAGTAGGTATATACCTACATGACTTTCAACAAAAAACCTGACTGCACCAATCACATGACCTTCTATACTCTTATACAAACTCTTCTCAGAAAATGTAATTAATGTTGTTCCACTATATAGCTGTGTGTAGGACAGCATTGAAAAGGGTAGAGTTACGGACGGCTGGAGGGTAACCGGTAGATCCGTGGTTCAGATCCCGGTCATGGCATTCAATTTTTCAGTCTCACTCTACCCTTTCTTACCAGAAAAGCTTATTCCTTCATCTGTTTCATGTTAATCAAGAAAACCATTTGCAGAAAATGTCTCTTTGCTTATTTCATTTTAGATACAAGGGGAATAAAATAATACAGTGGGCTTAAGTGTCAGCTAAATCGTTCAAGAACAGGTCGCTATGTGATGGCTTTTTATTTGTGTTCTCCTTAAATAATAGAGATAGGAATCTGATATGTGCACTCATATGACTTTCCCTACTCAGTCTTACACAAGTTACTCTTTAAAACTCTTATTCTATCAGCTTCATGTTAATCGAGATTAATGTTTATATATTTCTTTTTATTACATATTTCCTTATAGGTAGAATGGGAGTATTAGAATACAGTAGGTTTAAATAATAGTAAAATCTTTTAAGAACTATCATTCTCTTTGCATGATCAGAATATTAACAAATGAATGACTTCCTATTTGACAAAAGTTAAGCATTTGAAAATTCAAAACAATAACACAATATCTCGGCGGAGGTTATCTTTACAAATAAAAGTACTTTACATAAATTGTGAGATTTAACGAGATCTATATTTTCTGTATAGTAAGATTGTGTGTACCGCTAACGGTCTACCAGTTATGTAAAATTCACCCGAAATGAAGAGGACTTCAGAGACTATTGCCAAAAAATCAAAATATGCATTTCATTTGTCATGAACATAGCTGAAACATACGGTATTTAATTAAAATCTAAAAAAACCTTCTACATAAAGCGTAGCTTGGGTGGAGGGATTTTCTTGAAAATATTCATTTCGCACCTTGAATGACCAAAAATCGCAATACCAAGTTTCGTATTTATGCGGCTTTTCACGCTGGTCTTCTCCCAATTTTTTTTTTTTTTTTTTTTCGGATTCAGGAGGCTTCAAAAGTATATTTTCAGTGAAATCTCGATATCAAACTTACTATATACATTACTTGCGATACAGAAAGTAAATTGAAGTATCTGCGTGTAACTCTCTCCCTTGAGGTCAGTTTTCTAAAGTTTAGAGTCAAATCTTAAAAACATGTTCCAAATATAGCTGTATTACAAACTTGAACACGAACTGCTTTAGATAAATTCAATAGTACCTATATACTTGTTGGCTTCTATACTGACACGAAGCTACCAACGGGCCGCCGCGGTTAGCGCATGCCCTCTCGGCTATCTACTCCAGCTAATGGCCATTTCCCTAAGAACAATAGCTGGTACAGTACAATTGCCACTGTCTGCCACTTCTGCACAGTAGAGGATTAGTTTTGGCACTTTCGAGTGGGTTGCTTTTCCAGAACGTTCGCTTTATATTTTGGCCCTATATAAGGGACGCTCTAATGCCCGACAGAAAGATTATTTTCTTACCTAGTAGACAGCTGACAGTGACAGTTGAGTGAACTTAAGTTGAGCTTAGCGGAGAGTACCGAGTATAGTTCAGTTGTGAATTGTAACTTGATTCAACGAATCAGTTGTATTTTGTTCTGCGTTTGTACAATAGTATCTCAAGTCTATAGTTTGTGTTACGCTATGCCCTTAAGTGACAAATAAACTGCGTTTAGCAGTAACTGCAGTTCTAATTTGTTACAATACTCCTGTTAATTAATTAAAATTATAAATGATTATTATTTACAACTATTTATCTAACTAAAATTTTCCACTATTAATTCTTGTTTATTAGCACCTTAAAAGTGTTTGGTGATATCTTCTTAGTAATTGAAAACAGTTTGCCAGATAAAAATAGCCTGAGTGAATCCAATGTAATAAAAGAAATCCTAAGGAAAACAAATTATTCCTAACGGTAGAGAAGGATATTAGAACTGAAGAGTGAGCATTTGTATTAGTTGGCACTTTTAGTGCCTGGAGTATTATATCATCCCCTTCAAAAGTACTAAAATGCATTGCTGCAAAAATCCTGTATTTTTTCAAACAATTTCACAACCTTCATTATTTTATTAGTGTATTTCGTTTATTGGTTTTGAATGAGTTTTTGGTTGCCTTCCATATTTATATTTATAAGTACAAAATTCATATCACGGATATCTTACTGACATAATATAAATCCTTCTATTGATTTCGAGGCTTATTACAGATATTGAAATGTCTATTTTTACTCTCTTTATTGCTAACCCAGAGTAAATAGAAGACTTAATGTATTCCATCCAAGCATTCAATAACGTTATTGCAACAGAAATTCATGTTTGAGGCTCTGTAAATTAAAACACAAAGCTTTTAGAAAGGTCCACTGTGTCTATGTGTGTGTCTGTGTGTGCGTGCGTGCATGTGTGTGCGTGTGCGTGTGTGTGTGAATGGCATAACTAAAAAAATACCACAGATTTTCAGATTTTCACAAAAGCATTTTCATTAAAATGCCAGATGTTTAAGAAATTGGTATGGAAAATAAATTGAATATCTTGAATTTTCTGGAAATAGCTCTGAAGTCCTCTTTATTCTGGATGACTCTGACATAACTGGGAAACCGTAAGAGATAGACAAGATCTTACTACACAAAATATGATTAAATTATACAAGTTATGTTGAGTCAAATTTTTTGAGGAGAAATCTTATCCATTGGTTTGAATGTTGGAACTACTGCATTGAGACTTCAAAAGTGCAAAATAATTAGATTTTGGTTTCAAACATTTTAGGTCTTCAAATTGTGAAGAGAATGTGTCGTACAATTGCTTTAAAAGATCGTTGTAGAATAACGTTTATCGTGAACACGGAACGTAAGCAAGGGAAATGCTATAAATCTGCAACTATCAGTCTTACAAATCAAGCACTTAACTTTATCGTCATCTCGAAAACAAAAATATGCATCCTTCCATTGAATTATATGCACTAGTACTTCGCGCCATCCGCCTCTGACCATCAGGTCTGATTCTCCTTGCTTTGGTCAGTGGAGGGGAAAAACATGTGTAGTGGAAGCGAGCGTGTTCTGTACAGTTGAGCACCCCTGCAAAAGCCAATCATAGGTTTGCCACGCCTTGCAGTATTGTGTAGTTAAAGATGCCGTGAAATCAGGCTGTACAGCCGGTGTTCACAAAATGTATTTGTACAACAGGAAAAATAAGTGAACTATCAGCCGCCATTAAATTTTGCAGCTACCATAGTAAAATGCACTGTTTGGGAAGATCTCTCAGTTTCTTATCGTCTTACGAGGTATCGTAAGGGGTGAGACATAACTACTAAACAATGAACTGCTGACAGTTGCAACGGGGTTAGAGGCGTGGCGCTTTAATGAGGACAAGGAAAAGTGGAGGGAAGGGTAGATATTAGTGGCCTCATAGATTTTCTTTAGATTTATCTCCAAATTCTTAATGCCTATTATGGAAAAGTTTGCAAATGTTGCTTAAAATGGGTAGCGTTTGTTGAGTTAAACGATTTTATGTTATTAGAACAGCTTTAACTTTGACCTTATAATCAGGAAAACTTGTAAAACGTTACACTAAACATAATGCAATATTACATTGAAAAATATAAATAGGTACCTTTAATCCTACAAGTTCTCCCTATATTTCTGTTGGAATTAAAATTCCTATCGAAATAGCTTCAAACACCTTTGTGTATTAAGTTATATTATAAAACAGTTTCTGCTGTCGAATGAAAGTTTCTTCTAATACCTATGCAATAAACAGCCTTTGTTGGGCGGCATTAAAACTTAATTACATTTCTGTGAATTTGCACAATTTCTGAAATTTGTCGAATTGTGTTACCAGCTTGCCATAGACCAATAATCTGGCAACGTGTGGTTCCTGATGTATACGGCATGCTGTGAAACAAGCAACAATTGTAGCTTAATGAGTAACGATTTAGTGAGCCGTAAGAAGTAATCAACACTTTCCTTTCATGCCGACGTGTCATTGGTTATAACTATGTCCAGCCAGTAGCATGAATAGTGCTGTCATTGGAGAGGGGTAAAGAAAGGGCAAGAAGGGCCTCGTTAAATAATATTGATACTCTTGCATTTTACGAAATTCGCCAGGAATAACGGATGAAATGAAGAAACCACAGGAGACAACAGACCGTAGACAGAATAGCCACAGAGACGCGACAAAGTCCATAACAGTTTCCAAGCTCGAAGACATATCCCACTGGTGGAGCTGCCCAGAATTTAACCTCTAATGTGCATCCACCGCTCCACCATACACCATGAAACCTAGAAGTAGATCTGAAAGATTGGAAGGAAGCTGAATGAAAGAGAAACGGCGGAAAGCAAATCGTGATGGATGAGAAACCATTCCAGCATTCGTCAACACACGAGTGAAAACCACAAAGTGGCCGTTGGACGGAAATGAATGCGGTAGCATCTCGAGCACAGCAAAGTGAAATTTGTTTTTGCAGTGCGTTGTACGCGAGTGGAGTTTAATTATTCCCTGTGTTACTACAACATGAATTGCAAATAATAAAACCACAGAGGCCTTTTAATGTCTCCCATTGTGATCTCTAACTCTTGTATGGAGTTATCACTCTTCCTTTTTACTGTGCAACTGAATAGTACGTGCGGGAATGGCAGCTCAAATTTACTGTAACATCCTCGGCATTCCCCCTGTCGTGTCGCCCATAACGAGAGGGAACAGAAGGCCCGAGTTCGAACATGTGCCACACCATCGCATTAATGGCTTATTGTAATGCATACCAGAATCCACTATGAGTTATGGCTACCGCAGAGGTCTAATTACAAGATGTTGCACTTAGCACGCATATTACACCAAAATTATTTCATATGTGTTACAGTTAATCTACTTACAGCTTTAATTAGCCTTATCTTTGTGTGCTTTTCATGTAATCTACTGTAACACCATAAAGAAACAAATCTGATGTTTTGCACTAACATGAATTTCTCCGCTACCTCTTGTACAAACTATTCTTACAAACACTTCTTCTTCTAGTTCATGTTAATCCAGATAAGCATGTGTAGAAATGACTTTATTATACAGGGTGTTTAAAAAGTATCCGATATTGCAACAGGAGTTGGAGTTGAACAAAACTAGCATAAATGTTCCTGTAAAGATATATCCGGAAACAAATACGCATTGAGATATGAGCCATTTTGCAAACATGTGCAACGTATGTATAGGTTTAACATATACCAATGTCTTTAAATGTCCCTATAACCAGAAAGTTGCATTGAGGTCCGGCGAACGCGGAGGCCATGCTACTGGACCTCCTCGACCAATCCATCGCCCATTAAACGCTTGGTTTAAGCATCAGGATCGATTTAGTCCCAATGTCTGGCAGGAATTGTGGGTAACAGACTCCTAGGACTATACTTTTACCGAACAGATTAACAGGTGCTGTGTATCATCGATTCCTGCGCGTTGAGCTGCCGGTGCTTTTGGAGGAGTTGTGCTTGTGGAAGGCCCACACATTTTGTTTATGCATGAGGGGCCACAACCCCATTTTCTATGCATCGTGCTGCAACTGTTAAACCAAACATTTAATAGACGATGGATTGGTCGAGGAGGTCCAGACCTTCCCGCTCCCCGGACCTCAATCCATTAAGTTTCTGGCTATGAGAACATTTAAGACATTGGCGTATGCCAAACCTATCGAAAATGTGTATACGTTGCACATTTTGATAAATAACTCATATATCTGCAAGTATTTGTTTCCGGACACACATTTATAGGAACATTTATTCTGGTTTTGACCAACCCCAACTCCTCTTGCAATATTGGACACTTTTTAAACATCTGTATATTTCCTTGTAAGTACATTGGGAATAGGGGAATAGAGTAATATTAGCCGATACTCAAATCTTTCAAGAGCCGATGGTTAAGTTTTGCCTTTGAAATGTCATTCTCTTTGTATGAAAACTGAATAACCACTTCCTATTTGAGATACGTATAAGTATTGCAAAAATACAAACTATTAAGAAGGAACATTTCAAAATGGTTATCTCTACAAAAAATGTTGACATAAATTGTATGCCTCAGCGAGATCTACATTTTTTGTGCAGTAAGATTTTGTCTGTCTCTTACTGTTTACCAGTTATGAAAAAGTCATTGAGAATAAAGAAAACTTCTGAGGACAATCCCAGAAAACTCAAAATATATAATTAAAATGTTTATATTTAAATCTAAATCGTTAGATACTTAAACATTTTCGTTTTGCATCCTTGAAAGATGCTGAACTTTAATACTCGGTTTGGTATTTAACCGACTTTTCGCTTTTGAGTTATATTGTTCAGACTCACACACAGACACAGACACACAGAGGTAAGCACACACAGAACTTTTGTAACAATGCTTGTTTGATACAAGGAGTCTCAAGACATGCATATCCGGTAAAATTTCGGTATCGAATATTTTAGTGAGAGACTATAGGTACTTATTGTACTTACTATATGTACCCGTAGTACAGAAACCAAAAATATGTTAACAATATACCAGAAAAAATTACATTTTATTGCTATGTGCAATCTGAAAATCTGTTACTAAGTTATGAAAACATAACAGATAATGCTCTTTCTCCTGAAATATGTTTTAAAATGAACTAAATACAGTAAAACCTCATTTATCCGAACTAACCAGGAACAAAGGCAATCCGGAAAATCGAAAATCCGGATAATTCCGGTTATATCCGTAATAAGCAAAACAAAATTCTTAAATCCTTAAATAAACAGACTTGCCGTTTATGACGATAAAAACTATATCTTGTAACGAAATTGTGTATAGTACATAATAATTATTGTTTATAAGACATTAAAGAAATATAAAAACTTTAATCACATGAAATCACATCATTTCTTAACAAAGAATTGATCCACAATCTCCTGTTTTAAACATGTGTGGCGTTTGAACGAAGTACGGTCATACAAATATTAATATTTCAGCTGGAGAGGTGTCGGTATGCCAGAATGTTTGTCGGCAACTCACAATTCAGCAGCAGTTTTCTTCAATGTTTCTCCTTTATCAGTTCGATTAATAGTATCCAACATTTTATCCGTTGAAACTAGGACCTTCTTTCACCTTCATGTCATTTTAAACTTGTACACTAACTCACACTGCCAAACACTTGATAAGACACAAAAACAATCCGGTTGAAACACACATGATAAACTTAATGACACGTGAAGTTTGGAAACAGGAGATTGGGGCACGTGTAGGGATCAAGGTCAACGCTTTATCCCGGCGCTATTTATAGCTGGTGAGACATACCGCGTCAACACCGTGTTACACACTACTAAACCTTTCTTAAACTCAACAGGCAGCATTTTACAGTACATTACGTATTGCCATAATTTATTGTACTATTTATGTGGTAACCGTACATTGAATCAAATTAAAAAGCGAATATTTGGCGTACATAGTTACAGTTACGTTCTTGCTATCATAGTTACATTTGTCATCTAATGTCAACATGAAATTTAAATATATATATATATATATATATATATATATAAATTTGATCTGGATAATCCGGAGATCCGATAAACGAGGGCCGGATAAACGAAGTTTTACTGTATAATAAATATTGTGACGTCGGGCTGGGCGCAAAGCAAAGGACTTTCGGGGCTAAGTTGCTTCACGTCATATGCCAGGGCGGCGAGCAAACAAATGCGTAAGGTGTAACTTCCTCACACCACTCACGCGAGCGAACACGTGACTAACAACGAAGCGGCTACACAAAAAGGGGTTTTCCCCGGAGCGTTCGAAAAAATGTGGGTCTCAGCGGTGGCGCGTTTGTGAAGATCAAGAAAGGTCCATGTGACGTCACTACCTAAATGTAAGGAGGCGAGGAACAGCAGAAACGGAGACTTACACACACGAGTCGGTGAGTATGTCAGCCGTGCTTGTGCGTGTAAAGAAGATTTCATGAGCATCGGGTGACTGCATCGTCATTGCTAGTGTATGAGAGACAGAGAAAGTAAAGAAGACACTAAAAGGACTGAGCAAGGTTACGAGAAGTAAAATTTGTGAGTTGTAATAACACGAAAGACGGTAGACTGTGTTAACGACGAGAAGAAACTGTGTAATTGTGATAACATTTTAGAAGACAATAAAGTGACAGCAAAGTAACCGGAATGATTTTGTAATTTTGTCACAATATTATGGTTAAAGTATATTTCACTTTAGTCATTTTTATCATTGTGAAGGTATTCTATTTTATTTATGTTGACACAGTTGTTTTCTTCATTGTAATACGAAAAACTCCATGCTGACCTGGAGGTCATTTAATTCACCCTAGAGCGCAGCAGCGCATCGGTTGAAAACCGTTGTATTAACCCATTTAGAGTCGCCGTCAGGAACTACAGTAGACAAATATCCAATGACGTCACAGTCACGTCTCTTCTAGCCAACCAGGCCTAGTCTGTTTCAGAGCGCGTATTTGTCATTTGCCCAACTTTTAGTTTTTGAGTTCTGCTGTTCACAGATATACAGACATACACAGACATGTTTTTCGTAAAAATCCCTTTCCTTGTTATTCAGACGGGGTGATGTAAATTGCCTCCCAGGGTACTGTTTGTCCTTTAAGAGCAAACAGGGTTACATGAGCTATAGCCAGAAAATTCGCCATAAAAATATTTAACCCTTTCATGCCTGAATTATTTTGCTACATATGCCGTTCTTCCTCTAATTCGAAACCGGTTTAGATTAGACGGTCTGCGAGACCTTCAGCCTGCTGGCTCGGATAGCCGTGATCGTAGTGCACTGGCCATGCACTCAAAGCCTGAGGTCGTGAGTTCGAGTCTCGGCAACCGCAGTCAAATGTGCCTGTGGTAAAGGACGGGGAGGGCCCACGTAAAATAATCGGTGAGATGGCACGCGTGGATGATGACGGGGTATCATTTGACTGCGGTTGCATGGATTTTGCTTCTTTTCTTATAAAAAAAAAACACTACAATATAAATTGTAAAAAAAATAATTTTTTACAATCCAAAACGTCTCAAATATGAATGAAAGACAGTATAACAAGTATATAGCAGAAAAAAAAAGTTAAAACTAGTACAAATAGGAAAAAAAGCTAAAGTATCTTATAAGACACACCAGGCAATAAAGGGTTAAGCGTATGGCATTTTAATCAAAATTTTCCATGTAAAGGATAGTTTAAGGTGGAGGAGTTTTCTTCAAAATCTTTGTGTCGCATCCTTAAAAGATATTAAACTTAAATAGCAACTTCGGTTTTTAACCGACATTTAGATTTTTGAATTACACTTTTCACAAGCAGACACACATACACGCACCTTTCTTTTTACTCCGGGGCCTCAAAACATGCATTTCCGATGAAATATCGACATCGAATTATTGGGTCGAATGTAATACTTCCCCTACAGCAGAGAAAATAAAAATATATGGTTCGGAAAAATAAGTGTGCATGTCACGATATCTGTAACTTTTTAGGAGATTCTTTGTCGAGAGTTTAACATTAGATAAATAATTTCAAATGGAATCGGAAATAACTTTTCAGTAACCTATTATGATGACGACCACAGTTTTGTTTGGCAGTTTTATTGTTTTAAGCCCTTCTAGTAAACAGCATTTTAACATTTCCCCCAGAGCAATGCCGGATGTGCTGACAAAGTTTTTTTTTATTTATTTTTTCCGCTGAAATTTTAATTTGCTACCTCCATTGCCCTGGCCTCTGAACAGCAATGCCTGCCAAAAGAAAAACACACCGTGCAGTGAAAACTTTGCAATGAAAACAATTTTGAAGTTAACCCATTTAAAAGCAAATATAAAAACATGAATATCGTGCATTTGTTTGGACACATTGATACTCCGAGGTATCAATGTACTGTCCCTAACTTGATCCTATCACCTGATTCTAACTCGAACTCTTTTAATGGAATACAGTTCACTGAATTTGTAGGTATTCTACTTATTAAAAGCCTCTGTACATGGGCAAAGGTATTAACTTCGTTAACCTGCATTTTCACATAAAATGTACAAATTATTAGGCCTACATGAGACGACATGGATGTAGCTTTCGATTTTTTCATATTGAGAATTCATTTTTACTTTCTCTACTGCTAAGTAGGGGAAGTATTGTATTCCACCCAAAAATTCGATGTCGACATTTCACCGGAAATATATGTTTTGAGACCCTCTGAATCCAAAAAAAGCATTTTTAGAAAAAGGTCCGTGTGTGTGTGTCTGTGTGTCAGTCTGTCAGTCTGTCAGACTGTGGACAGCATAGCTCAAAAACGAAAAGTCGGTTAAAAACCAAAGTTGGTATTTAAGTTTAATGTCTTTCAAGGATGGGACACGAAGATTTTGAAGAAAATAGCCCCACCCTAAACTACCCTTTACATGGAAGATTTTTCGAAAATTTTGATTTTCTTGAAAATGGCTCTAACGATTTTTATTAAAATGCCATATGTTTGAGATATTTTTATGACAAATGAAATGTATATCTTGAATTTTCTGGCTATAGCCCCTGTAGTCGTATTTACTCTGGACGACTTTTGCATAACTGGTAAACCGTTAGATATACACTAAATTATACTCTACAAAAAATGTAGATCTTGATAAAATACACAATTTATGTCTCAATAAATTTTCTTGTAGGGTGAACCATTTCGGAGATATTCCTTGTTATGTGTGTGAGTTTTGGAAAACTTAGAACTTTAGGGAAATGCAACAACGTTGTTCATTTTTTTGTATGTTAATCGTGCAAAGAGAACGGAATCTCAAAGGTCAATAAGATTTGACTGTCGCACAAAGCCTTCTGTATTCTAACATTCCCCTTGCACCTACAAGGAAATAAGCAATAAGATAATTTGTACGAATGTTTATCTTAACTAACATGGAGATATAGGAATAAGAGTTTGTTAGAATGGTTAGTACAAGAGTAGAGAAAGTCATGTGGGTGCAACACATCAGATTTTTTCTTAACGTCCAATAAAGTATGGAAAAGCAATTTTGATTTATTATTGCTTTTTTACGGTTTTTTCAAGTAATTCGCTAACCACGAACTGTAAGTTACTTATCAGATCTCGAATGCTTGGGAAAACTCGGTCCTGTGTGTCTCGTATTCCCAAAATGCATTCTCGACCTGATAAATATCACGGTTCTTAGTACGTAATATACCTAGTATTATGTGACGGTCTTTACAGCGGTCTATACAACATCGCAAGGCGTGGCATGTCCATGATTAGATGTTTTGTTGACCAGCTTCTCCTGTCACCCGCCATTAAATTTTGAGTGCGCTAAGCAATGAGGAATTATTTACTTTTAGCTCCTGCGATCTTTATGAAACTACAATGATCATATTAGCGGCCTTGTAACTTTGGAACATATTGCCTATCGGCAACGGTGTTAACTCGTGCTCAACCCTATATCATTGGGTTTCTAGATTCTCCTACGTAATCTGTACATTAGATCCATGTTCATAATGGTCTTTCCCTTGTAACATATCTGCTATGTTGTTAATTCCTCTACAGTTGTCATGGGATTTCTATGGGATTTATACATTAGATCACATACACATTCACACTCTCATTCATACCTCCAGGCTATGGAAAGAATATCGAATAATCTTGGATAGATAAAATTCCCACCCCAACCGAGAATCGAACCCGTGACCTTTCACACAGCAGACAGCTACGGGACTATGAATTACTGTTTAATTATATAAAGGGCTTTCATCGTGAGCATTCACCTTTAGCCTTTATAATTGTAAGCTTCTATAACATTATAAAATAAAACTGTTACAATTATATTTTAAAAAGTTAATACCTTTTAATTTGTGCATACCCGGCTATTCCAAATAACGGATGAGACATCCCCTACTCTGCAATATTGACGGAGTCATCCTCCGTGATCTAGGGGTAACATGCTAGCCTCTGGCTCCCGAGGTTGCTAGTTCAAACCCGGCGAAGGGCAATGGATTTTTTCGGGTGTAAATATTCTAAACATGGCTTTCTTCGGAAGGGAAATAGACTTAGGACACGTAAAAGAACTTCAAGCTTAATAAAGAGGCATCTGAGCGCTCCTTCATGCGCAATATAGAATGAGACGCTAAGAACCACAGCAGTTAAAGGCCGTCCATAAATAAAAACACAATTTCAATTCATATTGACACAAAAGGAAGTAACACAACGTCGGAACGTGTCACTTCCTTATCCTCCCTTTAGCAAAGGAAGAATCGAACTTGGTTGAAATGGTCCAGAAATTTTCCAGTAATTATCGTAATATATGGCATATATACGATACAACGAGAGCATAATGACAGCATTTAAGATGCGAGTATATTTTATGAAACAAGTATTAGTGAGTTTCATATCACAATTATACTCAAGTTTCATAGGACTGTTTATGCTCGACCATGAGTCGAAGCTTAAAACATCTATAAAAGGTTTTTAATATTCTACGCTGCACTGGTCATTGGTGTCCGACTTTTTAATCATGTATTTGTAATTTTATTGCACATATGAGAATCGGTAATTCTGCCCTCAACTTTTGTTATGTTAGCCTTGACACAATGATACAAGGGCTATATGTGCTATGACGTTTAAAAACGAGAACATAAATTGAATTTATTAGAAAATGATTTGCAATGTTAATACTGATTATTAAGTAAACAGAGTAGCTTTATTTCATATACGGAAATCGATAGTTTCGCTTTCAGCTGCGAGGAGATGTGCACACACGGCGAAATATTGATTGCTACATGAAGATCCTTTGATTAGTGGATTAGTGGTGTCGTTATGAACTGGTGAACCTTTGATTGGTGGACCAGCACCGCCGTTATCAACGACATTGTTAGAAAAATACCGAATAGTGACATCACTTTAGTAAAATTCAAACCAATAATAACAAATACTTTAGAAATGGATAATCACCAAAACAAAAGCTGTATTTAAATGAGGTCTACGTTTTTAGCACACTACGCCTGTGTATACTTATTATAATTTACCCGCCATACAAAACTATATACAATTCCTTCCCCATGAAGAGGTATTCAGAGGATATTTCTAGAGAATTTAAGATATACATTTTATTTGTAAACTATGTATCTTAAACATTATGCATTTTTATCAAAAATATTACAGCCAGTTTTGAGAAAATAAAACAAATGTCGAAAAATCGTCCACATATAGGATAGTTTAGAATGGGGAAATCTTGAAGATGTTAGTGGCGCATCTTTGGAAAATAATGAATTTAAATGCCCACTTTGGCATTTATAGAACTTTTCATTTTTGTGTTACACTGTTCACACACACACACACACACACACACACACACACACACACACACAGACAGACAGACAGACAGACAGACAGACAGACAGACAGACAGACAGACAGACAGACAGACAGACAGACAGACAGACAGACACACACACACACACACACACACACACACACACCACGCTGTTTTACAGTAATGTTTATTATTTTGTTAGTATAACTTTTTTATTTAAATTTTTGAAAGTTTTGTTTAATGTATTTATTTGGCCGATCAGCAAACTTGCTATACAAGCCAGTGATAAACTAGGTTCAGAACCAAATATAACATACCGTGGACCTTACCTCTAACACGTGCAATAGTTAACAAGAACATAATGTTAACAGTTGAGTAATATCAAATGTATAGGATATTAACAATACGATTTGGCTACACAATGATAACAATGTGCTGAACACGTTAAATATAATGATCATAGTGAAGGAGTTAAGAAAGGGTTTGGAATGAATGAAGTTATTCTAATAAATCATTATGTTCGCAGTCAGAGCAGGATGTCCTGGAGCAGTTCTATTTCTAGGCTTCTCTTCTGTGGGTTTCTTACTCCAATGTGATATGTTACAGCGCCCGATACTCCACTTAATTTGAACAAGAATGTCCTCGAGAGCAATTTAAAGTACTCTTGTATAGGAAGAATTCCTAATTCCTGATGCAGCTGATCGTTCCTTATGTACCTGGGAGCCTTTGTAATAGTGCTGAGAAATTTGTTTTGTATATTCTGAAGTCGATGTATGTGAGTTTTACTGACTACACCTCACACAGGGGCGGTGTAGGAGATTTCAGGGCGTATGAGAAATTTAATATGAATATCAATGTTGAGCAAAAGAGTTGTGTAAAAGAGGGTACAGTTTAATGATTCTGGAAGTAACTATACTGCTCGCAAAAGTTAAAGGCACGTGAACGCTGGCCAGTGCTGAAGCAGAGCGCTGTTGCCAAGCGTAGTGCGTGCACCGGCAGAGGGTCTGTACATAAGGTTGTGTGAGATGCATACACCACATTCGGCAGCGCTGGTAGGAGGGGCAAGCGTAGGATTCGCTGGAGTCCGCAGTACGCCCCGCCTCCATATGCCTTTAAGTTTTGCGAAGATTATAGTGTTGAAATGTACGATATATAAGAATATATATAAGAATTCTACGTTAGTCATGTGTCTAGCATTACTCCTAGATAATTAGTTAACCGATGTTTGCGAAAACAGCCAATTAGGCTGTTTCTCTGAAGCAGTAATGTGAGTGGGTCTTGTCGGTGGTGAACTTCATTCTCCACGATGTAAAACATCTAGATATACCTACAGCAGATTTAGTGACGTCTGTAATTTTGAATTTTAATTAATCAGTTGACTTTATTTCGCTATAGAATACCAAAATGTATTTTCCACCTTTTAATTTGGATTATTATTAGAGCGTGTTTTTCAGATTTTAAACTATAATTTATTTAACGCTCAGCTGCACTTGTACGTTTGATGTTCTATTGTTCATAAAAAAAATTCAACCTATAGGAAATGTTCGCGCAATTATTGTGGCGGAAAGTAGCAAGCTAATATGTATTGAATGCGTGGCCAAGGGATTTGCTTATATATGTGGAAACATCTATGATGTTCACATTTAATTTTGTTACGGGAATTATAAAAAACTACCGAGGTCAACGAGTTTCATTTAAATGGAGTTACTGGAGCGAAAAAACCACATTAAACTCTAAGTGCAACTTTATGTGCCACCTCATCGAAAATAATTCATCACCCACACATACACACCTACACAAGCAGCTAAAAGTCACGAAATCCCACATTAACATAAAATCTGTGTTTTAATAACATCACGCTTTACTGATTATACAGTAAAAGCCTCAACCTTCTAACTTTTGAACAAATAATTGGGTACCTGTGCAACTTTGCTAGAATGTAACACACAATTGGGAGATTACATTGTTCATCGTTTCTCAGACCAAATGTTGGAAGTGTCCTTTAGCGGCATCCATATACATATATATATATATATATATATATATATATATATATATATATATATATATATATATATATATCTACACTTGTTTCACCATATTCTGTGATGTTCCAGCAAGACTATGTTGTTTACTTCGTCACTAATGGATTTACGAAGTACAGCAGCTGCCCACTCCAGTTTATTACTTTCTCTGCTACGTATAGTAAGTAGAGGAAGTATTGTATTCCACCCAAAAATTCGATTTCGAGATTTCACCGGTAATATATGTTTTGAGGTCCCTTAAATTTAAAAAAAGGCCCATGTGTGTGTGTGTGTTTGTGTGTATGTGTGTGTGTGTGTGTGTTTGTCAGTCTTTGGACAGCATTAGTCAAAAACGAAAAGCCGGTTAAAATCCAAAGTTTGTATTTAAGTTTAACGTGTTTTAAGGATGTGACACAACGATTTTGAAGAAAATTCCTCCACCCTAAACTACCCTTTACATGGAAAATGTTTCAAACATTTTTATTTTCTAGAAAACGGTTCTAACAATCTTGATTAAAATGCCACATGTTTAAGACATTTTCATGACAAATGAAATGCATATTTTGAATTTTCTGGCTATAGCTCATGTAGTCCTGCTTACTCTGGATGACTTTTGAATAACTCTTAAACCGTAAGAGATAGACCAAATCTTACTAACTATACAACAAATGTAGATCTCACTAAAGCACACAAATTATGTCCAAATAAATTTCTTTGTAGAGTGAACAATCTCGGAGGTATTCCTTAGTATGTGTGTGGTTTTCGGAATACTTAAACTTTCGTCAAAGCGAAGATCGTTATACATTTTTTTATATCTTAGCCATGCAATGAGAACGGAATCTCAAAGCTTTAAAAGATTTGAGTATCGCTCAGAGCCTACTGTATTCTCATATTCCCCTTGTACCTACAAGGAAATAAGCAATAAGATAATTTCTGCAAATATTTATCTCAACTTACATGAAGAAGTTACAGGAATGAAAGTTTGTAAGAATGGTTAGTACAGGAGTAGAGAAAGTCATGTGAGTGCAACACATCAGATTTTTAAGATTCCTACTCCCATAATAAAGACTGGCAAGGTTAGGTATGTGATCTAGAGGCTAAAAACCTTTTGAAATTATTCCGTTATCAGAGAAACTGGTTGCAGGCTCCATCTTACTAGAAGTAACTCTCTGTCAATTTGATATCATCCAGCTATTCCACAAATGAAGTTGTACAGCCGTAGGTATCAAACAGCAATCCTGGAAGCTGACATTACGCACAGCCCTCTATACTTTTCATCATGCAGTGGTGTTTTATGGGTGATATGAAGTTTACATTAGCCCAGTATCTGCTGTTTTGTGTGTTGGTGTAGCCTGATAGATGAAACCATGCCTCATATGTAAACCACGTTTTGGAGAGAATGTCAGCACGTGGAATAAGAAAACCCTGAATGTCAACAACAATATCAAAAGTGCTGATAATTCTCATCGAAATCAACAAAATAGTTAACAATGGACAGAGCCACTGAAATCATTAAAATAAATGTCACATTCCTAAAATCCTTCAGACGGAAATTTTGGCCAATTAAATAAGTTCAAGTTTGTATGGATCGTATGTTACAAGTCATTCAGAATGACGAACGAATCAGGCGTTATTCCCCCAAAGTTCAGAATTACCTATTCATTTTTAATGAAAATGTCTCAAACATGATATTTTAATCAAATTCATTATCTCTATTTTTAAGACAATCAAAATCATCAAACATTTTCCCCTGTAAAGTTTATTTCGGAGTGGAAGGATTATCTCGAAAATATTCGTGTCTCATCCTTGTAAGATGCTGTACGTAACTATCAGATTAGATATTTAACCCATTTTTTGTTTTTGATTAATGGTGTTCACAAACTGCCCCTCTACTCTCTACCCACACATACACACTCACACGCTCACACGCTCTGTTTACAAAATTACGTTTTTTATTCATTCAGGGAGCCTCAAAATATATATTCCCAGTATAAAATGTTTGGGTGCAACACATTACTTACTCACCGAATGGCATCCAGGTGGTAACGTCTGTGGCCCCCATTCGGAAGGTCGCACACTCTCACATGGGTTTTTCCGTGGTTTCCCCATGTCACTTAGTCGAATGCTGGGGTGCATTATTTCATACCACTGTTTCATACCTTCCTTATCTTTCAGGTTTTGTAGGTAGCGCAGCTCGTTCCGGCGATTGCGGGCAGATGGCACAGATGCTTGCGCTCTAGAACCTCTGCCCTAGCCTTACCTGGAAGTTGCTGCCCGGGCTGCAAGTGTCACCTCGTCACCCTCTCCCTGGACGAAGGACATACTTCGGTTGTGCGCCGGTGACAATATCTGTAACTGTTAAGGACTTCTGTGCGACTCTGGGCTTCGCTGGCTCCGCTCTCTGAGAAGCCTCCGGTGTCACAACATCTCATCTCTTCCCCCTGGGGGGTGATAACCCGCAATAGGTTCATATCGGGGCTGCAGTGGATCTAGGTGTCACCCCTCCGTTACACACACACACACACACACACACACACACACACACACACACACACACACACACACACACACACACATTACTTCCTCTACTTACTACAGGCAAGAAGCAGAGAAAGTAAAAATGACTAAGTATTGAAAAGTTCAAACCAATAACAACGTATATCTCATTAATTCTTAATTCCATAAGAGAAGCTTATTTCAAATAAAGTATGTGTTTTAAAGAGGCCTACATGTTTTGTGCAGTATTTTTTAGAATTTATGGAATAAACAAAATTATACAATATTCCTTCCCAATGAACAGCACTTCAGAGGTTACTTCCGGAAAACTCAAAATATTCATTTTGTATGATACATAAATACGTGTGGTATTTTTTTTAAAACCCTTGCAACTATTTTTGAAGGAAAAAAAATCTAGAAGTCGAAAAATGTTACAATAAAAGGGTAGTTAAATTAAATTATTTTGTGGTTTAACGACGCTATCAAATGCCAGGATCATATCAGCGTCGCCAGTGTGCTGGACTTTCGACCCACAGGAGTTCTTTTACATCCCATTAAATCTACTGACATGGAGCTATCGTTTTAAGGCACACTTAAAAACCATCGGTGTGGGCCGGATTTGAACCCACGACCTCGGGATCACGAGGCCAGCGTCTAACCAAGTGAACCACCCAGACCGACTGTAAAGGGTAGTTTGAGGAGGGTGAAAATTTTTGTCTAGCAATTTTGGAATATGCTGAACATCAAGTGTTTTGCTGTTCACACACACACACACGCACGCACGTACGCACACACACGGACCTTTTCATACAAATGCTCTTCAGTGGACCTCAAAGCATGTATTTTCGGTGAAATCTCGGTATAGAATTTTTGGATACAATAGAACTCTGCTAATATGTATGTGCAATGGTTAACATCGGGTGATGGTGAACAAGCAATTAACACTTAGCTAAAAGTAGTTTCGATTGGCCGGTAGGTACATGGAATATAAATTCCGTGAATTCCAAAATGAGCCTCACACGCTGCCAACAGGTGACCGAATTTTGTTTTCATTATTTGAGTGCTTTCTACTTCCTGATTTGAGTGCTTTATACTTCCTGGTAACTTAAAATGCACGAGCATATTGCTCATTATTCAAAACTTTGAAAATATTTTATCATGCTTATGGCCTATTTTTCCAATTCCCTTTCTGTGTGCAGTGCGTGCATTAACACGCCATAACTTTGTCCTTAAGCATGCAAAATTATGTGCAGACATGCAGCTCGGCTTATCACGACTCTATTCAATTTGCATTCCACTTGTCTCATGAATATATCGAGATATAAACAGAGAGCACTCCGTCACCTTCTCGCTTCATATACACATATACCTACTGCAAGACAAATAAGTAACTGTAGCGAACCCATCTGTGGATTTTCACAAACCCAAAATACTCTACTCATGTTTCTCACCTTCCTCATATTGGTATTAAAGAAACACGCTTGTAAACTTTGGTATATATCAGCGATGTTCAACGTTTGAGAAAAGGGGGAGTGTGGGTTTACCTCCTTCCACTATACGTGGACTTTGCCTCTCTTTAACCCCCAGCCATGAATTGTATCACAGTGGCGGTTTGGTTATATGTACGTTGCGTTTTATTTACGAAGGCACTTTCAAATGTTATACAATAAACATCTGTTCATTAGTGACTTGTTTGGTACCGCTTACGTATAACAAGTCTATCAATATTTGATAACTAAGTCGAAGTGCATAGTCTTAGAAGATACACCAAGTAATCGTCGCGTAACATATTGCGATACAGACTTTTAATATAGTTCACTTTGAAGATACTCTGTTCACAAATATATGTAGAGCTATACTCAATCTTATACACACTATTCTTACAACTGTTTATTTCTCTATCTACTTCATTTTAATCTACATAAACATTTTCAGAAATTATCTTATTGCTAATTTTCTTATAAATGCAAGCTGAATATGGAAATACAGAAGGCTTTAAGCGATGGTGAAGTGTTGTATTACTTTCTCTACTACGTATAGCAAGTAGAGGAAGTATTGTGTTGCACCCAAAAATTCTATGTCGAAATTTCACTGCAAATAAGTTTTGAGGCCCCCTGAAACAGCATATTTAAAAAAAAGGTCCTTGTGTGTGTCCGTCAGCGTGTGTCTGTGGACAGCATAACTCAAAAACGAAAAGCCAGCTAAAAACCAAAGTTTGTATTGAAGTTTAACATCTTTTAAAGATGCGATACGAAGATTTTGAAAAAATTCCTCCATCCTAAACTACCCTTTACAATGAAAATTTTGGTTTTCTTAAAAATGTCTCTAACGACTTTGATTAAACTGCCATATGTTTGAGATATTTTATGACAAACGAAATGTATATTTTGAATTTTCTGGTATAGCTCTTGTTCTGTTTACTCTTGATGAATTTTGCATTATTGGTAAACCGTTAAAGATAGATCAAGTCTTACTTACAAAAAATGTAGACTTTGCTAAAACACACAATTTAAGCCCAAATAAATTTTTTGAGGAGTGAACCATTTTGGAGATATCCCTTGTTATTTGTGTGAATTTTGGAAAACTTAAACTTTCGTCAAATGGAACATAGTTATTTATTTTTATATGATAGCCGTGCAAAGAGAATGGAATTAGAAATATTTAAAATATTTGACTATCGTTCAAATTCTACTGTAGGTATTCCCATATTCCCCTTGCACCTACAAGGAAATAAACAGTAATATAATTTCTGCAAATATTTATCTCAACTAACACGAAAAAGATATAGAAATAAGAGTTTGTAAGAATGGTTAGTACAAGAATAGAGAAATTCATGTAAGTGCTACTATCAGATCCTTTTTTAATTCCGTTCTCTTTGCAAGGCTAAGAGATAAAAAACGAATAACATGTTTATTTGAGGAAAATATAAGTATAGGCAAATTCAAACAAATAAGAAAGAATATCTCGGAAATGGTTTGCTCAAAACAAAAACGAAGTATTTGACATAAATTGTGTTTTAACGAGATCCACATTTTTTATTTAGTAGGCTTTTGTCCCTTAATGTTTACCATTTATACAAAAATCATCTAGAATGAAGAAATCTTTTGAGGACATTCTCAGAAAATTCTGGATATGACTTAGAAATGGCCATGTAATGGCTTGTTAGTGTCCATCACGGGATACTGACTGATTTATCCTCCGACTGAAGGAGGGGAGTGGGGAAGAGCCGCTCATTACGCAACGTTCTCCAAAGAGAGAAGGTTGGACATCCTTGGTGTATATTACTAGTTCATATTAGTCGACATAAACATTTGTAGGAATGCGTTTATCACAATAGCTGAAGTATCGGGCATTGCCCGTGGTTTGATGATTTACCTACCTCTGCAAGTTTTAGCTTTAGGTTGCGCTTGTCTAATAGCCTTGTGATTCTTTGCAGACATATATTAACCATGTAATACATGCAATACAAAGTCTATATTTAGCAACAAAGGTAAGAGTTAAAAGTGGAAGTAAATCCTAAGAAGAAGGCATTGAAATAAACCAAGGTGTCCGACATGGGTGTCCACTTTTACCTGCATTATTTAATATTTGTTTAGACGATATAATTCGCAAACTATTTTAACTAATAATTTTAAAATACATAATATAAATATGGACACCTTAGTTCTTGCAGACGATCAAAGCACCTACGAAAGACAATTTGTAAAGAGCTATTTATAAACTAAGTACAGTGGCTACTCAGTATAATTTGAAAATATAAGCTGAAAAAATTAAAATGGTGACAGTTTATGGAAAAGACCCTGTTAGAGCTAAAATTGTGATTGATAATGCACCTGTAGAACAAGCTATGGATTTGGAGTACTTAGGAGTTTTCATTGGCAAGGACAGAACAAAAGACAAACGGAAAGCTAAATTTGTTTCAACAGATATGTGGAACAATTAGAAGAGTTGTATCATATAAATTCCGCCAAGAAACCTTAATGAAATTTTATAAAATCTTAGCAGTTGCAGCCCTGTTATACGGTTCTGAATGTTGGACTCTAAATAAAGATGTTCTGAGACGGATAGAAGTTGCTTGAGGTTTGATGAACAAACAGAGGGGTGTAGACACTCGAGAACAGTTGGGAAGATTCAAACTAATAGACAAAATAGTATAATACAGAGAAAGGTTGCACAACCATGTCTGCAGAATGGAACATGAATGGATCCCCCAAAGAGTATTAAATTACAGGTCAAGAAGTAACGAAGTTGAGAAAGACCTGCTAGAAGATAGACAGAACAACTTTAGTTTGGAGTTGGAACAGATTACTCTTGGTCTAAACCTTGACAGTATGATGATGTTAATAAACTTAAGGGGAGGCATCTGTGAAAATGACAAAAATCCACAATTTTTGTCACAATGTGAAAATTTGTATGTGTGCCAAAGCATAACTAGAAGGTTTACCAAATTCCACTTTTCTATGTAAGATATTTTTTGCTGCAATTTCAGGGTAGTATAGCAAACGCTTCTTATAAAATATTATTTGTTCTAAGTAAACTAGACTCTGGCCATATGTTTCCCTAGATTATGTCTACAAAATCTGGTAGTTTTATTTGGCTATGTCAAACAGTTTTGGAGAAAAAAAATATTGAATACCTCAATGTCCTTTTTTTTAACTATTCCATCTAGAGCATTTAAAATACCAAGTTTTATGAAGCAACTATCTAAGAACGTGTGTGCAAAATTTAAAAGAAATCTATTAAGAACTGTATTAGAAGATGCATCTTGAAGACTGAAAAATGTGGGAAAAATAGAAAGCAGAGAAAAATGACTTTAAAGTTTTAAGTGTGTGAAAAAATACATTTACTGCTTTAGAATTCCCCTGGAGCATATGAAGGTCCTTCAGCTTCTTCTTTAGGTTTTGCTACTCTTAACTGGTTTTTGCTTATTTAAATGTATTTAATGTACTCAGTGCACTCCGCTTTAATCTTCCCTTATCCCTAACATTACTAATTTTTTTACTGACTGGACTTACATTACTAGCTGTAACTCTTTCCTTTACATAGATAGTAGCCTCACAACTCATATTAAATTCATTGATAGCTGAAGTCACTGCAATTTTTTACTACTTGAATCTGCTTCTTCAAGATCCACTGTAGATCTATTTATTCTTGTTTCCTCCTGAAATTTGCCAGTTTGCCACATATATATTTTCTTGCTACAAGATATTTCTTTGTTTGCTTTTGCTTACCCATTTTAAAATAATTTTATACCAATTAATAATAATTTAATGAAAATCTGGTCCACCTAATGTACAATCTTTACAACTGTACAATAAATTATAATAGTGAGAAGAGTTGTGTGTTCACAAACATCTAAATAAAGAATTTAGATTTTCACTTACAGCAAGAAGACACTTGTTTAATATTCCCTGCCTTATATTATACTAATTCTTATTCTAAACTCCACTTATCTAAATGTACACCACAATAAAGATGACTTCTCGCTTCTTCAGGCTGTGTAATCTTGAATAACATTCAGAAAAATACAACCACGTGGTTCACACGTGTAAAAACAGGAAACATTGGTTTGTTTCACTGGCATGAATGTTTGCAGAAAATCCCACAAGATGTCTCTGCGTACATCCACCAGTACTGAATCAGGCCACCCGATTTAAATTCAAAATTGTACGCGATTTTGCTGCAATGGGGTAATGAGTGCACTTCAGCAGCCACGCCCACCCGCACATGGGCATTTAAATCATGGCATAACGGCTTTTTAAATGGCGATGAGGAGTAAATGATGGTAGATTCTGAAAGTACAAGGTACAGACATAATTTTAAGGTAAAAAACCAAAAATTGCATTTTTCGTCATTTTTGTCCAAATTTCACCGATGCCTCCCCTTAAAGGGCTAATTAAAACTCTTAAGATGCTATAGATTAGATTATGCAACTTATATATGACAATGTTCTTTCAAAACTTGTACCATTATATGGCAGTGAATCATGAACCACGAGAGTTCAGGAGAAACTAAATAATATTAGAGATGAAATTAAAGACTATCAAAAGAACTGACAGGATCATACAGAAAGAGTGTCCAATGACAAACTACCAAGGCAGGCGTATTTTTATCAATCTGTTGGGAAGCGTGACCTGGGTTGACCAAGAAGAAGATGGAAGGAAGGATGCAATTAGTCGCGAAACGGGACAGTAATCACCCATCCTTGAGAGGAACAAGGAGATACTAAAATAACGAAATAAATAAATAAACCGGCAAGACACTATGCAAAATCACTGTTGAACAACCGCAAACGAAAGCGAGCACAGAAAACCGTGTGAATGTAATACTTGCATTTTTATTTCAATCATATGGAACATTGTATGAATTGTTTTAGAAGAGTGAATAGAGAAAGATGTGTCGCATTTGTATTTCAATAATATACATACAAAATTCTTTATATTATATAGTGTCACCGCGCCCGCCGCATCTAATTGCCGACAACAGCAGTGTCACCCATCGCATTATTGTCGGCACTACCGCAAAGGAGCCGAAGGAAAGAGACAGAGAATGACCGCATTGTTGGGGCGCTTGCCCAAAGAGAGAAAAGGATAGAGGCTACTGGAATCTTCTACTTTGTATTTCACCGCAATAACTGAACTTTCCAGAATAGTGCCTGGGAGATATAAATAGCGGTAAAGTGCGACAGACAGTCAGTCAGGCGTACGTATGTGAAGCGTTGAGTAGTCGTGCTGACGGAGAACTCAGACGTATGTGAAGCGTTGAGTAGTCGTGCCGACGGAGAAGTCAGACGTATGTGAAGCGTTGAGTAGTCGTGCCGACGGAGATGTCAGACATATGTGGAGCGTTGAGTAGTCGTGCCGACTGAAAGAGTCAGACGTATGTGAAGCGTTGAGGAGCCGTGCTGTTGGAGAATCGGAAAAGACTTTCTTGCTGTTGCAACGAGTGTAAAAAGTTACTGTTTACGGGAATAAAAGTGTATCTTTATCTAGACTACATCTGTCTTCTTTACTTTTCAACCAACCAAAGTTACAATATAGAAGGGCCAGTAGAGAAGGAGATGTGAATGTCTTACGTAAAGTGAGTAGAGAAAACCATGTGAAGGTAATACATTACGTAGTAAGATGGACAGGATAAAATACTTCTCCGTGTAAACACAGATGTGCCAATTTTCATGATGATCGGTCCACAGGTTTTGGAGTTTATCAACTTCATACATACCAACGTCCACTTATATACATTTACACTAATTTGTTGAAGCTACTCGCGTTCTAGTAACTGTAGAATGGTTTGGCCAATTCAGAAACATTTGCGAGAATGTGCACAATAACTTACCAAAGTTTCATCGCAATTGCATGACCCATACGGGACAAACAAACGTTCATTTAGATATATTTTTATAGACAAAATGAGAAACAACGGAACAGAGTTGGTTTAAGCGATAGTGAAATCTTATAAGATCTGGTCGCTATATGATGGTTTTAAAATTCCGCTCTCTTTGTATGACAGGCAGAAACACACACACACGCACACTTCACAAAAGTATAACTATTAGCAAATTCAAACCAATAACAATCAATATCTCCGAAATGGTTGATTCCATAAAAAAATGTATTTCACGTAAATTGTGTGCCTTTACGATACCTAAAATTCATTCAGAATGAAGCGTCAGAGGCTGCCCATATAAATTTCATTATCATAAAAATAGTTTAAACGAGTGGTATTTTAATTAAAATTGTTACAGCTATTTTTGAGAAAATAAAAAATGTCGGAATTTGTTCCAACTAAAGGGAAACTCTTCGTGTATTTCATCCTTGTAAGACGCTGAACTTAAATACCAACGTTGGTAATGCACACAGGCTTTTTACTTTCTCTACTGGTAAGTAGGGGAAGTATTGTATTCCACCAAAAAATTCGATGTCGAGATTTCACCGGAAATATATGTTTTGAGGCCCCCTGAATCCAAAAAGCATTTTTAGAAAAAGGTCCGTGTGTGTGTCTGTCTGTGTGTCTGTCAGTCTGCGTACAGAATAACTCAAAAACGAAAAGTAGGTTAAAGACCAAAGTAAGTATTTAAGTTTAATGTCTTTCAAGGATGTGACACGAAGATTTTGAAGAAAATAGCCCCACCCTACACTACTCTTTACATGGAAGATTTTTCAAAAATTTTTATTTTCTTGAAAGTGGCTCTAACGATTTTGATTAAAATGTCATATGTTTGAGATATTTTTATCACAAATGAAATGCATATCTTGAATTTTCTGGCTATAGCCCCTGTAGTCTTATTTACTCTGGACGACTTTTGCATAACTGGTAAGCCGTTAGAGATAGACCAAATCATACTATACAAACAATGTAGATCTTGGTAAAATACACAATTTATGTCTCAATAAATTTTCTTGTAGGGTGAACCATTTCGGAGATATTCCTTGTTATGTGTGCGAGTTTCGGAAAACTTAGAACTTTAGCGAAATGCAACAACGTTGTTCATTTTTTATATGTTAATCGTGCAAAGAGAACGGAATCTCAAAGGTCAAAAAGATTTGACTGTCGCACAAAGCCTTCTGTATTCTAATATCTCCCTTGCACCTACAAGGACATAAGCAGTAAGATAATTTGTACGAATGTTTATCTTAACTAACATGGAGATATAGGAATAAGAGTTTGTTAGAATGGTTAGTACAAGAGTATAGAAAGTCATGTGAGTGCAACACATCAGATTTTTTATTTCTAAACATGTCTCAGAGCATGAAATTCCAGTGAAACTTCGGTATCGAATTTCTTGGGTGGAATATAATACTTCCTCTCCTTACTGTAAGTAGGTGATGAAGAACATAAGCGTATAACTACCTAGAAAAATAGGATAGAGAAAGTTCGGTGCGGGGGGAGGGGGGGGGGAAGGAATTAGCACCTCGACCTGTAGAACATATTTTGTGCTTATGTCCTTAGCGGGGCGCACCCCAGGAGAGAGAGGTGAGGTGAGAGAATACAAGGATAGTCGCATCTGAGGAGAGACGACAGCAGAGGGCGGGGTCCCTAACAACTATAGATGTGAACTCCCCAGTGGCGGCTCGTACACCGACTCCCATTCCCATGTGCGCTCACAGCTATAATGCGAGGGGTGCAGTATTGGAGGGTGGGACGTGGTAGCACCCCGGTCCCGCTCGGACGGTTATGCGGTCTTCTCGACCAGGGGCCACTACTTCTTAGTCAAGTAGCTCCTCAGTTGGCCCCTCAGGGATCTAAAAGGACTAAGTGTACCCCAGTGAGTGAAAAATGCCCATGTCGATACCGGGAATAGAACCCGGGGCTTCCGGTTGGTAAGCAGCAGCGCTACCGCCGCGCTAAGGACATGACCCCTGATATGCCTATATTTATTTCAGCGAGTATTTCTTATTTAGCATTAAATACAAAGCCAGCTGAATTTGCAGTGGTTGTTATTACGAATACAATAATTGGAAATGTTCCAAAGTTACTTTATGGCAGGAAATATGTTTGGTAAACACAGCTGAAGACTGCATCTACTTAGTTGGGGATGCTTTACATTGTCATGTCACTGCTTGTATTTTTATACAATACAATGGAATAATTAACAAGGAGAGCATACAAGCCGCCACTGGCTAAAGTGGCTCTTGAAGGCCCGCCATTACAGCAGTTAGCAGTTCCACTCACGTGAGTACGTGAGCTAGACAATAGACTGTCGTATGTAAGGGTTATCCTTTTAGGGGATTTGGCTTTGGTAGCGAGGTGGAAAAACGTCTCGCGTTTATTGTGAACTTTCAGGGGAAAAAATACCTCCACCGGGATAGCGCTTTGTTTGTTGCATGTAGGATATAAAAGCAGCGTGAGTGTTCTCAGAACTTCACACTTGTGGGTTCCTATTTAAATATTTCCATAAAAATAAACGGATTCTATACACACCTTTAGACTGAATCAAACTAACTTCAAGAGTGCAGCGTAAAAAACAATATAGATTTGATTTGAATACTCAAACAAAGAACTGACGCGATATGTTCACACGACTCTCTCAACCCACTATACATAGTTACTACTTAATCTACCGCATACGCACAGCAAGTAGCGGAAGTATCGTATTCCACCAAAAAATCGATATCGAGATTTCACCGGAAATGTTTTGATCGGGTCCTGATGACCTAGCTGTCGACGGGTACTTAAAGCCCACTCACTCGCTCACTCACTCAATCACTCACTCACTCAATCACTCCCCACTCACTCACTCACTCACTCAATCACTCCTCACTCACTCCTCACTCACTCACACAACCACTCACTCACTCAATCACTCCTCACTCACCCACTCATTCACTCACCCACTCACTCACTCAACCACTCACTCACTCAACCACTCACTCACTCAACCACTCACTCACTCAATCACTCCTCACTCACTCAATCACTCCTCACTCACCCACTCATTCACTCACCCATCACTCACTCAACCACTCACTCAACCACTCACTCACTCAACCACTCACTCACTCAATCACTCCTCACTCACTCAATCACTCCTCACTCACTCAATCACTCCTCACTCACCCACTCATTCACTCACCCACTCACTCACTCAACCACTCACTCACTCAACCACTCACTCACTCAACCACTCACTCACTCAATCACTCCTCACTTACTCACCTACTCACTCACTAGCTCACTCACTCACTCAATCACTCCTCCCTCACTCATTCACTCAGTTTTGAGGTGCCCTGAATAAAAATACATTTTTAGAAGAAGATCCATTTGTGTCCCTCTGCCCGTGTGTTTGTGAACATCAACTCAAAACAAAGAGTTGGCTGAACACCAAAGTTGGTATTTAAGTTCAGTATGTTTCAGGAATGTGACACAAAAATTTTAAAGACCATTTCACTCGTCCCGGATTATTACCACTTGGTCGTAGTATTATCGCTTTGGTTACATCACCTCCTCCTTGCGGTTCCGCTAAAATAAACGTCTTCTTACGTATCTGAACATCTGAAGTATTCATGCGTAGTAAAAGCACTTCGCGGACCATTAAAAATGGCAGAAAAATATTTGGTGAGTATTCTAGTGAGGATATTTATATTTTAATTGAAGAGGTGAAGTCAAAAAATAGGGAAAAGAGCAGGTCATTTGTATGGAATAAGTTTGAGATGTTTTGCAGCGAAAGAGGTTAGGAACTCACAGCGGGAACACCAACTGAACAGATTGCTAATGATTGGGCTTCATTTACTTTTGAAAATTGAAGTTTTAACAATTGTAATTTTAATAGAGCAAACCTACCTTTAATGAATAGCCTACTAAAGCAAATTCGTTCATTTATAGTCATGATATGTCTAATTTCTCATTTCCCTGGACCAAACCGCTCGCTGGATCAATTGTACTGCCATCTGTGAAAATAAATAAATCTTAATTAAAATGTATGAATATTATTGTAAGTTGTTTACTTTTAAATCGCTATTAATTTTCAATAATATTAAATAAATGGATTATTAATTATTTCGTGGAATACTCTTAACAAAAACCAGTCGAGGTTTTCATATTTGGGATAACTACCGTCATATGAAACCCTCTCGTGGTATTACTACAGAAAATCCCGCCACCTTTACATGGAAAATATTTGAAAAGTTTTACTTGATCAAAAATGGTTCCAATGATTTTGATTAAAACAGTATGCATAAGATACTTTTAAGACAACAGAGAACAGCAACTGAGAACAGCATACAAGTCCTTTAAATCCTAGGTGATTTTCCAGTGATAAACCTAATAGTATGCAGAATTTTACTGCACAAAAATGTAAATATCCTTAAAAGGACACAATTTATGTTATATATACAGCATGGAACGGAGGTCATTACATTAATTTAAATCAGTGGTATTTGGAACACATTTTGTATCTTACGCTTTTGTCTCTGACAATTTTCTACTGAGATATTTTAGTTTTGCTGAAAACAAGGTGGCAACACTGCAGATTGTGTGCGTGTTACTTTCACTAGGTCAGTACATAAACAAGCATCGCAGCGGTGCGTCTCGTAAACTTAAACAAATAACATACCGTGTCCTGCCATGTGTACTGTGCGAGTGTAGGCCAATCGGAATTATCTCCCAAAACGCTACAGCACCCTGCAAGTGACCGACCTGTTTACAACAGTAGAAACCGGTTCAATTTCCTGACCAACCTCAACGCAACGTTGTCGACTTACTTCACGTCTTAGAGAGCAGCTCGGAGTATTCCTTCACGTCTTTTAAGTGATTAATTATTTCGAAACCCTGTGTGATGTCCCATAATTACTACCGAAGCTATGTCAGAAATAAGTTACTCTACGCATCTTACAAGTAACAAACTGTTATCTTTGTACATTCTTGTGGAATTACGCATCCAGCTTGGATAAAAAAAACATTTATTTTTTTCGAAATAGTCTGATCAAAGAACAAAATGTCATTAGACTTTTTTGTTGTTAATGTTTCTATGAAGTACATATTAGAAGGAATGTAATAAGGTCCCTTCCACTCTGTATATACATATATGTGTGTATGTGTGTTTGCGCGCGTGCTATGTTCCCCTGATACCAGCGTATCTACAAAGAAATGTATAGCAAAACTATTTCTACAAATGTTTGTCTTGATTAACATGAAGTAGAAGAGTAAGTGTTTGTAAGGATACTTTGTACAAGAATATGTAGGGAAATTCATGTGAGTGAAACACAAGAGACTATTATTTTTATAACCTCTATAAACCATTCTAACAAATTATGCCTGTGTCTACTTAACATTAACTCTAATACGCTTTTATACAAATAGTTTCAGTTCACTGTCTTGTAGCTATAAATGTGATAGCGGTAGTCAAATGTTTAAAATGAGTCGCTGTACGATGACCTCGAACTTCATATTGACCTACAAGAAACAACTGAAGGTTGGCACTACTACAAAACATTTGACGAGTGCACTCCCATAACTCAACTCTTGTAAAAACTATTCTTGCTAAAGTTTACCCTTCTATCCACTTTATGTTAATAGAGATAGAGCTCTATAGAAATGGTTTTTTATTTTACAGATTTCCTTATAGGTACAATGGTAATAAGAGAATATAGTAGGCTTAAGTGATAGTCAAATCTTTTAGGACCTGGTTACTATGTGAAGGCTTTGAAATTCCATTGTCTTTCCATGGCCAGGGCATAGAAAACGAATAAAGACTTTCCATTTGAGAAAAGTATAAGTGTTGTAAAATTCAAAGCAGCTACAATGAATACCTCGAAAATTGTTATCTCAAAAAAAAATATATATATATATTTGTCATAAAGTTCGTGCTTTTATGTGATCTACATTTTTGTGGTAAGATTTTGTCCATTACTTACTGTTTTGCAGCTATACAAAATTCATTCAGAATGAAAAGGGCTTCAAAGGACATTCTCAGAGAATTCAAGATATAAATTTAATTTGTCTGTAAATATCTTAAACATATAGTATTTTAATTAAACTCGTTTGAATCCATTTTTGAGAAAATCCATTTTCATAAAAATACCCATATAAAAGCTCGTAGTTTGGGATGGGGGACTATATTGAAAATCTTCGTGTGGCAATTTTGGAAGGTACTGAACTTTATACTAAGTTTTTTATTAAACCAACTATTCGTCTTCAGTAATGCTTCTCACTGACACACACTCGGACAAGGGTAGCCGAGGCCATTAAAGCACAGACCCGTGAACGGGTTCACAGTTCAATCTCGCCAGGACCGTCCAGGAGATATTAGGCAGATTTTCCTTAGTCCTCATAACTGTGAATTGCCAAGAATTTCAACTACAGAGCTCCCATTCAGGATTCCATGACTTAACGACCTCGACTAACAACCTCTGTGAAATAAATAAGTAAATAAATAAATTCATTAATAGGAATAATAATAATAATAATAATAATAATAATAATAATAATAATAATAATAATAATAATAATAATAATAATAATAATAATAATAATAATAATAATAATAATAATAATAATAATAATAATAATAATAATAATAATAATAATAACAATAATAATAATAAAAACAATAACAATAAAAACAATAACAATAATAATATTGCACCAAATGTAATTTAAAGAACTTTTAAAGGCCTTGTAATAATTTAATAGGGAATATTATGGTTTGTTAAGTTTTACTTCAGAATATATAGGACATATCATGGTCATCAGTTATAACAATTGAACTTTTCAGTCTGTTCCGGCATCTAGAAATTACTCATTACACCTTCTTAGTGGTCTTCCCACATTTCTTGACCTTATTATTCTGGTTATTCTTCCCTTGGGTACTGTTAAGAGATATTTTTTTCTATTTTTCTTCGTATTTTAACATAATTAATACTGCAGCTTTTAATTCCCTTCTAATTTCTTCCGTTCTAAAGTGCTTTAGAAGCATCATATGGTTCTGAGAAATTTCAGTTCTGTTGACTCTATTCTTCTCATGTGATCTTTGGTTAATGTGCAGCAGTTACTTCCGAATAACAAGGTTGCTAACAACCTTATTACAGTTTCTTTCGTAACTTTATTTTTCAATGCACGTACTATTATTCCACAGAAGTGGCTATCCCATGTTTGATTTTAGTTACAATCATTTTCCTTTGCTATTTTATACCTTAGGTAATTGAATAAATAATTATTAATAAGAATTATTATTACAATTACATTACTTCTTCGCAATGTTAGCAACAAATGAGGATTTTTAAATAAAGGTGTTGTTTACTAGAAGCATCTTGGACGTAAGTAATTTCACCCCCATCAGTGGAAAGAGTCTTTGTTACAGCAGCTGTCCTTCTTCATCGCCTTAGAAGCACATTCTTCACATTTGCCCTCGGGTTCATCCAATCGCTCGCTCGCTAGCTCGCAGTTAACGAGTATCGAATTTTTCTGTAGAGCGCAGAGAGTTGGGAACATTCCTCGATTCGGAGCCAAGAAGCATCGACTAACGTTTTTATCTACACGTTAGTTTTATTTGTCTGCGAACGAATTCCTAACTTTATCCAATAAGGTCATCCTCTGTCTACCGCATCTCGCCAAATAAGTTCTGATCGAAATCTAATCCCAAACTTTTGCTGTCTAAAATCCTCTCTTCATTTCCAACATATGAAACGCTACTCAGTGATGTTTCACTCGATGAAATCACTGATCACCGATATCGTCTTCGGAATCCACTAACTTCAGATTGCATTGGTTTTGATTGGGTGGAGTCATCTAATAAAGCAACTAAAACTGATTGCTTTCACTAAAAATATACAATCAACCTGTTAATATAATTACAGTTTTCTCATTTTTCTAGGCCATTTAGCCTGTTTCGGCTCCAAAATCGTGTTCCTTCCACCTTTTCCTCACTTGTCTTATGTTCCTTTGTCCTTGTACCTGGACCTGCTGTTTTCAGAATTCAATTTTCTTCCATTCTAAGAACTGTCTCTCTAGCCATTCGAAGAACTGTTTCCAATAAAATTGGTTCTATCGTTGTTTTGTTTAATTCTTGTACTTCTAATTGTTGTCGTATTTGTTGTTGCTGTTGTCTAGTCTTGTACCTCCAGCTATGGCTCTAAGGCAGCTGTCTGTAGATTTCTTTCATTTTGTGCCATCACTATCCACATTTCTAAGCCGTATATTAAAACTAGAACACCATTGTTTGTTTTATTATGGAATGGTTCCTTGCTATATCATTTACGGTTCTTTTTATTGTGCCTGTTATGTAGCTGCATTTATTTAACTTTTTGAATCTCTATTTATGTTCCGTATGTTATTTCACATCTGAAGACATTAAATTTTGAAACTTGTTCAATTATGTTATTTCCTAAAACTATTTCAGACCGAACTTGATGGATGCCTTTGAATTTCATCATGTTTGCTTTATTTATAGATATTTCTAATTTATATGCTTTTGCTATATGATATAACTTATGTGAAGTTCATTCTCGGTTTTTGCTATTAATTAATTTTGTTTTTATTGATCTTCTCCCTAATTAATTCCCCCTCTTGTTTCTTGTTTCCGTGTCATCATCATGTCTATGTATAAATTAAAAGGAATGGTTGACATTCGGCAACCTTGTCAACACATTTTGAAATCAGTATTAGTTCTCGGTTATTTATCTTGCAATTCTAACTGCATCTTATTTATTTTAACTTGAATAATTTCTAATATACTTTCTTGTAGGTACAATGGGAATAAGGAAATGGAATATGCTTAAGGGACACTGGGAGTGAAATTTTGGTCAAAATTGTCAAAAAATTGAAAATTGTTTTTTTACCTTAAAATGTTCCTGGAACACCTGTGCATCTGGATCTGCTAACATTTTTCATATCCCCCACTCCATGTGGTCATTACGGCCCAGTGCTCTTCCCTTGACGTACACAGGATGCTCCTATATAAAAGCCTGTTTTTCTCAAAACTACATTTCTGCACATTCCAAAAGAAGGTCGCGCCCGAGTTTTGCTTCAAATTCAATGAAAATTTACAAAAGTATTCATAAATAGCAGCTAAACAAAACTATGTTTCAATATTGATGTTATCATCATTAATTCCAAAAACATTTTTGTGTATGAAAAAAATCAATAATTTTGAAGATTAAATTTTCTTTATTAAAAAAATATGTACAGCATAATCAGCCAACGTATTTGAAATATATCTTCATACAATTGTTACCCATGTTTTAGAGCATCAGTGCTGCGAATATAAATGAATTTTGAAAAGTCAATAAACGCGAGCTCTATTTTGAAAATGTGTCTATTAAATTCCTAAAATAATTTATACGTCATAAACGAATTATCCAATTTTAATGAAATTTGGTATACCTCCTATTCTAATATAAATACAAACACAGTAAAAATTTCAGAAAAATCTATCAAGAAATGTGGAACTTTCAAATTTCACTCCCAGTGTCCCTTATCTTTTAGGAGCTGGTAAGTATGTGATGACTGAGACATCCCATTCTATTTGCATGACCAGAAAGAAACGAAAAAAAAAAAAAAAAAAAAAAAAACGAATAGCCTCTTCCCATGTGAGAAAAGTGGAAGTACTGGAAAATTCAAACTAATAACAAGAAATCTCTGAAATAGATAACTCCGCAAAAAAAGACACAAATTGTGTACTTTAAAGAGATCTACATTTTTTGTGCAGTAAGATTTTGTCTGTCTCTTACAGTTTACTACTTATGCAAAAACCATTCAGAATGAAGAAGAGTTGAGAGGCTTTGCCAAGAAATTCAATATATGGATCTCATTTGTCATGAAAATATCTTAAACCTACGGTAATTTAATGAAAATTCTTAGAGGGATTTTTGAGAAACTCAAAATTTTCACCCAACTTTCTAGGCAAAGGGTAGTTTGGGATGGGAACTTTTTCAAAATCTTCATGTTGTATTTTTGCAAGTTGTTGAACTTGAATACCTGGATTGGTGTTTAACCGACATTGTTTTTTTAATTATGCTATTCACAGTCTGTCTCTCTCTCTCTGTCACTCTCTTTCTCTCTGTGTCACTCTCTCTCTCTCTCTCTCTCTCTCAAACACACATACATTTACACACGCATACACAGCTTTTTCTAGAAATGCTTTTCTTTATTTAGGGAGCATCAAAACATGTATTTCCGATGAAATCTCGGGGTGGAATTTTTGGGCGGAACGCAATGCTTCCTTTACTTAGGTGCTGTAAATACCTAATAGAAAAAGTGGACATAAATAATAATTCTGAGGTAGGGAAAAGTCATTTAAACGATGTAGCCGATATCAGTTGAGTAACTTAGAGTATTCGTTCAAAAGTATTTTTCAAAATTCATTTTAAGTTAATTATGGGTTTAGTTTGGTCCTTTCAGTGTTTGTTATAAATAGGAGACAGAGAAAACATACAACTCTTTACTGTACGTTGACCTTGAGCGTATGATAAACATATGGTGTCTCATGTTGAAACACATAACACAAGTGACAATATTATAATAGCTGTCGCACCGAGCTACATGACTAGAGGTCCCAGATTCGACTCCCGTTGACCGCCCATTCTAAACTTGCCTTTTTCGTGGCTTTCCCTAATCGATAGGAGAATGCTGAAATGGTCTCTTATATACCGTGATTTTCTTTCCATCGTTCCCCTTTCATTCCATTTCCTTTCACGTGTGCTTCTAAGATTCGTGGCGTGTGGCGGTGCCGAACAGATGGCGCGGCTACTTGCTCAAAGGAAAGAATATTCTCCGTGGACACTAGAGGACTGCTTGTTCGACGGGTCGCCCTCTCTAGGCAGCTTCAGTAATGAGACGGTCTTAGCCTTGAAGTGTTAAGGACTTCCACACCAGTTTTTGAAACACCTCTACTTTCTCTACTACATACTTACAGTAAGTATTGCATTCTATCCAAAAATTCGATACCGAGATTTCACCAAAAATACGTGCTTTGAGACACATTGAATCCGAAAAAGGGGTCGAAAACACTCTTAGAAAAACGTCTGTGTGTGCGTCACTCTGGCCTTTATCAGCATAACTCAAAAATGAAAAGTACAGGTCTTCCAAACATGGGATACGAAATTAAAAAAAAAAAAAAAAAAAAAAGAAGGTAACTCCATTCCACACTACCAGTTACATGGAAAACTTTTCGAAATTATTGATTTTTTCAGAAATGCCTGTAAATATTTTTATCAAATTAACACGTGTGGAAGACATTTTCATAAAAATGAAATGTATATCTTGAATTTTCTGGAAATAACTTCTGAGTTCCTGTTTATTTTAAGCGACTCTTGTGTAACAAGTAAACCCCACGAAAAAGACAAAAGATTACTACAAAAGGGTACATGTAGTTAAAGCATGCAAAATGTGTCCGAGATATTCCTTATTATTAACCTGAATTTCCCCATACTTATACTTTTCTCAAATGGGAAGTCGTTATTTCTGTTCTTTCTTCGGTCTTCCTCGTTATGCGAATAGAACAGTCTCAAAGCCATCACAAAATGACCACCTCTAAAAAGATTGGATTATCAATTATTAAGCCTATTGTATTCCCATATTCACGTTGCACATACAAGCAAATGTGTAATAAAACCATTTCTAACAATGGTTATCTCAACTAACACAAAATAGATGAATAACCTTTTCTAACAATATTCTGCAGAATAATCGGTGAAAGATTTGCGATATTAACATATCCGATTTTTTACCTTCTCTACTAAATAGAGGAAGTATTGTATTCCACCCCAAAATTCGATGTCGAGGTTTCACCGGAAATGTATGTTTTGGGACCTCCGAAAGACAAAAAAGAACCATTTTTACAAAAAGGTCCATGTGTTTGTGTGTGTGTGTGTGTTAATCTGTCGGTCTGTGGACAGCAAAACTCAAAAGCAAAAAGTTGGTTATAGACCAAATTTGGTATTCTTTTAAGGATGCGACACGAAGACTGAAGGAAATTCCTCTACCCTAAACAACGCTTTACATGGAACATTTTTAGAAATATTTTATTTTCTTGAAAACGGTTCTGACGATTTTGATTAAAATGCCATATGTTCAAGATATTTTTATGACCAATGAAACGTATATTTTGAATTTTTTGGCTATAGCCCATGTAGTCCTGTTTACTCTGGAATACTTCTGAATAACTTCTAAACCGTAAGAGACAGACCATACCTTACTCTAGAAAAAATCTAGATCTCGCTAAAACACACAAAGTCTGTCCAAATCTTTTTTTTTTTTTTTTTTTTTTTTTTTTTGTGGTGTGCAATATCGTTGTTCGTCTTTTTATATGTTACGTGTGCAAAGAGAACGGAATTTGAAAGCTTTAGAAGATACGACTATTGCTCAAAGTCTACTGTATTCCCATACTCCCCTTGTACCTACAAGGAAATAAGCAATAAGATAATTTGTGCAAATGTTTATCTCAACTAACACAAAGAAGATATAGGAAGAATGGTTAGTACAAGAGTAGAGAAAGTCATGTGAGTGCAACACATCAGATCTTTTTTCCATCAATAACACCTGTGCTTGGGCGTTCTTGGAATTCGCTATACAAATTATAACCTATTCCTTTGACTGATGTGGCTTCTGCGCCAAATGCATTTCTAACACCGTTTTTACATTGTTTAGACGTTAATGAATATTTAAAATTATAAAGATATAATACCTTGAAAGTGTTCTCTAGTCAATACGTTATTGCTTGAATACAAAATCTTTAAATTAGAATTAAGAGACTATTTGGAGCAAATCAAACTACACAGCAATTAATTTGCAATATATT
Organism: Tenodera sinensis; assembly: GCA_030765045.1. Lineage (NCBI taxonomy): Eukaryota > Metazoa > Arthropoda > Insecta > Mantodea > Mantidae > Tenodera > Tenodera sinensis. Next base: position 294,586,984 of record CM060962.1, on the reverse strand, counting down.
GGAAGGTAGCTATCAAATGTAAACAAATTTCATCTATTTTTAATAACATGGGGTTCTGGAATGTTTCAATGTGGCACATTAATTACATTAAACGAAAGGTTGACCTTTTGTTTCTCTCTGGCCCCGTAATTATTTCCTGACGTAAGAGCTCCACTGTTTCACGTCTACGTACACAAGTCACTGACATCAGTGTTCAATGAAACAGAGCAGAAACTGGCGAACATGAAGATTCCCCTTCCCCACGCTGCCCATTTAAACATTTTGGAAATGGCACATGCTTGTGGCCTTCAAGAGAGTTCTTAATTATAAAAATCAGTGCAGTATTTTCTGACCAAGCTACACCGCATATAATAGTTTTATATTTATATAACCATTAATATACTCTGTCAATGAACTATATTACACTGCAGGGAAAACACTTTCTTAGTTAAGGGTTATTAAGATATTGTGTGTTCACTGCATACAGTTGTACAGGAATAGACAAATCCTTCGCTTTGAAAGAAATAGGGTGTTCTGAACATACAGTGAGTGAGTGAGTGAGTGAGTGAGTTGTGTTTAAGGGCCCGTCGACAACTAGGTCATTAGGGCCCGTGAACATACAGAAATTACACCTCAGTCACTTAAATTAGCAGCGCTCTTAAAGTTCCCAATGGCTTCTGCTGAACTTTTTGTGAATTATTCTATAAATCACCACAAATATTTCAGGTGGTTGTTTGCATTGATAGAATTTGAGGTTGAATCTTTAAAAATTATTTCATTTAGCAGAAAACTAATAAAATTTACTATTAAAACATGTGAAACACACGAAACGCAATACAGAATCACACTTTTACATGCTTTTCAATTATTTAGTTGAATGTATCAGTTTATTTGAAATTAACAAATATTTTCAAAGGGAAAAATTAAAAATGTACACAATTTGCAATGTTGTGTTCTTAATATCACTAACGCATACTATAAAATTATGATTGTGGTTCAAAAAGTTCAACAACGTGTTATATATATAGAAGCTTTCAGCTCTCTATCTGCCACACTATCAGACAAAAAGGTACGTTCATAAATTCAGGTTTTTAAGAGTAAATTTTATTATTTTCCTACTGGATGAATTAATGTTTATAGACTATAGTTATGAATGCAAATAACTACTTGAAATAATTATCATGATTTATAGAATAATTCATACAAATTTCAGGTAAAAAAAAAAAAAAGAACTTTAAGAGCAGTGGTGATTTAATTTAACTCACGAGGTGTAATTTCTGTATGTTCAGATTACATTGTCTACTTAATATGAATCTTGCGCACACGTGTAATCATTGAACAGAACATAAATTAAAGAAATAAGTATTGCGCACAAACACCGTAATCAGAATCCGATTCTCTTTTGTTCTGCTCTGCCTTAGTGGATAAATTTGGTATTGGGTGAAGTTATGTACATCTCGCGCTAGTTGCAGTGGCGGTACAGTTACGAGTTGTGACTCAAGCACTTACATGTGTATGTATACGTAACAGTATTACAGCGGCGGTATTCAAACTCGGAAGCTCTTGGTTGGAAACCCGCCTCCCTAACTCTGTACACAAAACACAGTTGTAGATATGCAAGTCATACATATCCAGCTGCCTATAAGGTAACCTCATGTCCGTTTGATGACTATTGTTATTGTTATTATTATTATTCATTAAATATATTTCGTATTATTACATTACAAAAATAATACTATACGTCGGGTGGCTCAGTTGCTAAGCCCTGGCTTACTGATCCCAAGATCACGGGTTCAAACCCGGCCTAGACCCATGGTTATGAAGTGTGCTTGAAAGTGACAGTCTCGTGTCAGTAGATTTACTAACATATAAAATCCAATTAGTTTTACAAATAAAAGACACAGGAGTGCACAAAAGTTGCGATGTGAATTCGGATCATTGTCTAGCAAGATCAACTATAAAGTTCCCAAAGCTTCGGAAGAAATTACGAAGGAAATATAATACAAGGAAATGCTACAAAATAAATCTGCTGCAACAAGAGAGTGTAAGGAATCATACCAAACACGATTAGCAAATTACATAGATGGTAGAGCAATTAGTAAAGATGTACATGGGGAGTGCATTCACCTCAAAATATAATACTAAAAGCAGCAGAAGAAGCTATCGGTAAAAGAAGTAGACAAAGGCACAGGATAGAGCCAAGAATGTGGAATGAAGAGATACAAGAAGTGGTAAAAGAAAATAAGAAAGTATGTCTATGTTAGGCAGATGCAGATAAGACTGAGTATAAACATCAATGTGCAAAAGTGAAAAGAGAAGTGAGAAAGCTAAAAAGAGAAGGTTGGGATAAATATACGAGTGAATTAGAACATTACACACATGGTGCACAAAATAAGTCATATAAATTCATGATACATTTGAACAGAGAAGAAAGACATAAAATAAAGCTAAGTAATTTAAAAGAAGAAGAATGGCTGTAACATTTTGGGAATCTATAGAAGAATAATGTACCTAGTTGTCCAGACCCTTATTCTAGAAACTCGAAATGACAGACGAAATAGAGCAAGAAGAATTTGAAAACACCTTAACAAGCTTTAATAACAAAAAGATAATATAAATTTACAACTTATAAAATATGCACCAAGAAAGTAAATAATGTAATTTTAAACATTTTAATATATGTTGGAAATTATGTCGGGTAGCAGAAGACTGGCTAACAGAAGTGATCTGTCCAAATTTTAAAAAGGGTAACAGGAATAACCTGAATAAATAGACTCTTAAGCCTTCTTCAAACAATATATAACATATATATACAAAAATAATTTCAGGAAATCTGAATGCCATTAGCGAACTATTATTACAGGAAGAACAATGTGGCTCTAGGAGACGATCTTGTGATGCTTGTGTATTTATTTACAGTGGAAGAATTCTTTAGAAGAGAAAGGAATTTAATTTGCCGACATTTATATTGTTTTTAGTTTACGGAAAAGCTTTTTATAGAGTTCTCCGTATTTAATTCTGGAGTATAGTGCAAGAAAAAGGATTTCCAAGTCTAGTGATAAAGACAAGTCAGAATCTACATAAAAAATTAATAATTCAGATTGACATTTGCGTTAATATTCAGGGAAAAAAGTACAACAAAAAATCGCAGGGGATAAACTGGACCACTATTTTTAATATATGTTTAGAGGAAGCGTAAGTGAAAAAACCGTTCTACTGGAGGTATTCCAATAAATATGTACATATAAGCTTAAAACAAATTTACTTGCTGACTCTAAGGTTGTTTTCGAGGAAATAGGATGGTTTATAGAAAATATTAACAATTAGAAAGATATTATGGAGACTTACAACTTAAGAAATTCAACAGCTAAGACAAGATCAATGGCCTTTAAAGGCATAAATTATAAATCATGTAAAATGTAAGATAGTTAACGATGAAGAAACAGTATAAAAAGTCTAATTTTAACTATCTAGAGTTTAGTATATCATATAGCAAAAACAAAGATCTGAATTTGAAACTAAGTAAAGACAAACGAAAGGAGAATACTGGAGAATACTGAAAAACAAGACGTCAAAGGAAACAACAAATGAAATTTTATAAAATAATGATAGTGTCAATGGCAACATATAGAAATGAAAACTGGACTATGAATAGGACACATGGGAAAAGAGAGCAGTAGCTCGATATACCCTCTCACGAAAACAAAAAATGAAGAAATGCTAAAAAACAGTTACACATATAATCTAAATGAAAAAATTATTGATAATAAGAATAATTGGTATCAAGACATCTTAAGGATGAAAGAGATATGAATACCAAAATTGTTATTGAATTGTAAACCTACAGGAATCGCCAAGTAGGAAGACCAAGGAAAAAATCTGATGTGTTGCACTCACATGACTTTCTCTACTCTTGTACTAACCATTCTAACAAACTCTTATTGCTATATCTCCATGTTAGTTAAGATAAACATTCGTACAAATTATCTTATTGCTTATGTCCTTGTAGGTACAAGGGAGATATTAGAATACAGAAGGCTTTGTGCGATAGTCAAATCTTTTTGACCTTTGAGATTCCGTTCTGTTTGCACGATTAACATATAAAAAAATTAACAACGTTGTTGCATTTCGCTGAAGTTCTAAGTTTTCCGAAACTCACACATAACAAGGAATATCTCCGAAATGGTTCACCCTACAAGAAAATTATTGGAACATAAATTGTGTATTTGACCAAGATCTACATTTTTGTATAGTATGATTTGGTCTATGTCTAACGGTTTGCCAGTTATGCAAAAGACTATAGGGGCTATCGCCAGAAAATTCAAGATATACATTTCATTTGTGATAAAAATATCTCAAACATATGACATTTTAATCAAAATCGTTAGAACCATTTTCAAGAAAATCAAAATTTTCGAAAAATCTTCCATGTAAAGGGTAGTTTAGGGTGGGGTATCTTCTTCAAAATCTTCGTGTCGCATCCTTGAAGGACATTAAACTTAAATACCAACTTTGGTTTTTAACCGACTTTTCGTTTTTGAGTTATGCTGTCCACAGACTGACAGACACAGACACATAGACACACACACGGACCTTTTTCTAAAAATGCTTTTTTTGGATTCAGGGGGCCTCAAAATATATATTTCCGGTGAAATCTCGACATCGAATTTTTGGGTGGAATACAATACTTCCCCTACTTACCAGTAGAGAAAGTAAAAATGGAGTTATATGTTTAATAAAAGACGGAACAGGTTGTCGGGCCTATGCCTTGTGGAAGAAGAAGAAGAAGAAGAAGAAGAAGAAAAAGAAGATAAAAGAACTCCTAAGGACCAAATTACGGCATACCGGCGGTGCTGATGTGATCCCGGAATTGATAGGATCGTAAATAAACAAATTATTTATTTATAATATCCAGTGGCATATTGTAGATGCAGTGCATGCGTTGTAAAACAAGGAAATGAATAATCAGATATAACTATGTAAACAGCAAAGCAATTAACAACAATCCGCGAACTAAGAGGAAACTATGAAATGATTTCCTAAGGAGCGTTTACTTGCCTGAACGCTTGTGCTCATTAGTTGGAACCGCTTAGGCGAGGTGTTGAGGGTTCTCAGCACACAGCCTGCTATCATCACGTCATAACAGCAGAGAAATGCGGCCATCATGGTGCGAATAGTGTTTCTTGGTGCACTTCAGACAATTGTCAGCTGAATATTCAAACTATGGCTGACTCCGAAAGTGATGTTATATCATTTTGTGATAAGCTAGTGTCAGTTAAAAAAGGAGACCTACTCTCGATTTGGGGGAAAAATATCTTATATATGGAGAGCAACGTGAAGTTCTTCGTGCATATGTTTTAAAGGGGTAAAGGATAAAAGGTACAGACACAGAGGGGACACCTCGCTCATTTCGACCTACACAGACCTGATGTGGCTAGCACTCCCCAGGAGACACGGATGAAGTGAGGGAACCAAAGGTGCCACACAGGGTCGCAGTTAGACAGGACACAGAGACGCGCGGAAGTCCCTGACAAGTGCTGAGATCTCTTCATCCCGGCGTCAGGCCCCGCCAAGCAGCCATCACACCGCGGTTCCGGTGTCGCACTGAGGGCCCCCCCTCTCCCCGACGGCAGACAAGGCCGGTCAAACGCCACCTAGCACCGAGAACAGCAGTCACCATGCGCAATCATCCGCGCCATGTGCCCGGCACTGCCAACACTACACGCCTGAGAGTACACCTGGAAGATGATAAGGAAATGGAATGAAGGGAAATGATGGAAAGGAAACCGTGGTATGAAATAATGCACCGCAGCATTCGCCCAAGTGACATGAGGAAATCACGGAAAACACATGTTAGAGTGCGTAGCCACGTGGATCGAACCCGCGACCTCCCGAATGCGGGCCACAGACGTTACCGCCTGAGCCATCCCGCTCGGTGAGAGTTTGGTTATGCGACTCTGAAACTTTGTGTAAGCTCTTATGCTGGTCGTGTTTGTGCCCGACAACAGTAAAGATGGGCGTTATTCGTGCATAACATATATATATAATTTCCATGCTTCATGCTGCATGCCTTTGCAAAATGTCCAGGATACGCCACCGATTATACTATATGGAGTATATAGGTAATTCATAATACACAAACACACTTTCCCTCTGGCGGTGACAGTGTAACAATAGCGCGCCTTTAAATGAAATAACAGAAATAGAAGCAATTGGTTTTGCGTAATAGAACGAAGATATTTTACCATTCCTAATATTGTCATTTTGGGTTTGGATGGCGATTCAAAAACACACTGTGTGTATGTTATGTGTAACTATTTTCTTTTCCCATCCTTTTCTTTACGGTATTATTGGCAATATTGCTATAGGCTACAAGCCAGTGATAAAATATTACCAATTACTTTACGTATAACAAACTAAGGACATTTTCCCTAATTTCTGCAATAGATAACAAAAATATAACATTAACAAATTTGGATAATAGTTACAAGTATAGGATGAAGAATTAGGTTTGGCTAAACAATGATAGCTTTAGTTGGGCTGGTACTCAGTACCCGCATAGTCCGAAGTTCTGAAACATGCAATAGGTATACAAGACCATGGTGTTTTGTTTTTACTTTCTCTACTACGTATAGCAAAGTCGAGGAAGTATTGTATTCCACCCAAAAATTCCACGTCGAGATTTCCCCGGAAATATATTTTTTGAGGCCCCCTGAATCCAAAAAAGCATTTTTAGAAAAAGGTCCGTGTGTGTGAGTGAGTGAGTGAGTGAGTGAGTGAGTGAGTGAGTGAGTGAGTGAGTGAGTGAGTGTGTGTGTGTGTGTATGTGTGTGTGTGTCTGTATCTGTGTCTGTGTCTGTGGACAGCATAACTCAAAAATGAAAAGTCGGTTAAAAACCAAAGTTGGTATTTAAGTTTCATGTTTTTCAAGGATGCGGCACGGAGATTTTGAAAAAAGTTACTTCACCCTAAACTATGCTTTACATGGAACATTTTTCGAAAATTACTATTTCCTTTAAAATGGCTCTAACGATTTTGATTAAAATGCCATATGTGTAAGATATTTTTATGACAAATAAAATATATATTTTGAATTTTTTGGCTATAGCCTATGTAGTCATGTTTACTCTGGATAACATTTGAATAACTCGTAAACCGTAAAATATAGACCAAATCTTACTATACAAAACGGTAGATCTCGCTAAAACACAAAATTTATGTCCAAATAATTTGTTTGTACGCGAACCATTTCGGAGATATTCCTTGTTATTTGTGTGAGTTTTGGAAAACAAACTTTCGTCAAATGAAGCATCGCTGTTCATTTTTTTATATGTTAACCGTGCAAAGAGAACGGAACCTCAAAGATTTAAAGGATTTGATTGTCACTCAAAGCCTACTGTGTTCTCATATTCCTCTTGTACCTACAAGCAAATAAGCAATAAGATAATTTCTGCAAATGCTTATCTCAACTAACACGAAGATACAGGAACAAGAGTTTGTAAGAATAGTACAAGAGTAGAGAAAGTCATATGAGTGCAACACATCAGATATATTAAATTTATTTCTCAATGCAGAGGTTACCAACTACACGTTTAACACGATGCATTGATGTTTCTGTTCTTGTTCCTTTCTTCATGATTTTGAATGTTTTTTTCATTTATATTTAACTTTGCATTACATTGATATGTTTTATCTTACTTCGGATTTTACTTTCGTTGTTGTAATCGGTATCTTTAATGATTCACGTTATTTAACTGTCCATATGTGTATTTTTATATACTACAAATTGGTATATAAGCTATAGCTTGCTTTTGTATCTACTTCATTTTAATCTATATAAACGTTTGCAGAAATAGATAACACATTAAGTTGTAGATACCACAAGAATGGAGAAAATTCCAATCGATATTCAGATGTTGAAAGGTGGCCTTGAAGTAACATACTCTTTCCACGTCAGCACTTCAAAAATGACAAAGTATCGAACATTTCAAGCCAATAGAAACCAATATCTCTGAAATGGCTGATCTCATAAAAATGTATTTATGTTTTAAATAGAACTATATGTTCGAGTAGTTAGGGTTGTCCCTCATAAGGTTATACATTTACAGGCCCAAATGACCTAGCTGTCGACGGGCCCTTAAACTCCACTCCAGCCATTCATCGGACCATTTATACATATAAAATTATACAAAATTATTTACGAACGAAGAGAACTTCGCAGGCTATTCCCAGGAAATTCAAGGCACACATTTTGTCATGAAGATACCTTAAATATATGTGTACGTATTACTTTAATAAGAATCATTAAGGCTTTTGTTTAGGAAATCGAAAATATCGAAAAAAGTATTACATAAAGGGTAGTTTGGAATGAGAACATTTTCTTAAAAATCGTCTGTCGCTTCTTTCGAAGACAAAGACACACACACACACACACACACACACACACACACACACACACACACACATCTATGACTTCGGGACCTCACAACGTGTATTTTATGTGAAACATTGATATCAAATTATTATTCATTTATGCCAACAAACTTAATGCTGGTGTTTATAAACACACAAACCGTGTGTGGGCAATGTTTAAGAGGTAGAATAAGGACTGAAAAATGCAATGTCATAGCCGGGATTTGAACAACGGATCTTCCGCTTATCCAGCAGCTGCTTTAACCATTAAGCTACCATGGCCAACTTGCCAGTAGGTCTGTCGTACTGGCAGTACGAATCGGTTGGGGAGTTTAATATCGTACTGGTAAGTTGGCCATGGTAGCTTAGTGGTTAGAGCATCCGATCGATAAGCGAAAGATCCGTGGTTCAAATCCCGGCTATATCATTGAATTTTTCAGTCCTGATTTCACCTCTTAAACATTGATATCAAATGTTGGTGTGGAGTGGAATGCTTGTTCTGCATATACTACAGGTAGACACTTATGGTCTCAGTTGGCAGAACCTGATCGACTCTCGAACACGTGGCTCACATTGTTCAGTAGTATACGTACGCACATTGATCCGAGCGAGCGAGAGAGCGAGAGAGCGAGGGTGGTGGACTGTACTTTCGCGCCCGTCGTTACCATGACTACAGCATCCCTTGCTAACCCTGACATTGGGCATCCCCTCCCTTTCTAACAGCTTCGGTTTAAATGGACCTTTTCCTTATTACTCACCCCTACCAACCACATTCATATATCCAGCTGATAACTCTTACAGTGCTGATCAAATGCCAGTGTCAGTTAATTTTCTCTACCATCCAAGTATTATATTCCACCCCAAAGTTTGATATAGAGATTACACTGAAAATTCATGTTTAATAAAATGTTCATGTGTGTGAGCCAAAAAACAAACTGCTGCAAAAATATCCAATTTTATCATCTGCCATTTGTCCCACCCAAAACTATTCTTTAACTGGAATATGTTTCATTATTTTTTATCTTAACAGTGTCTATAAAGTTTTCTTTAAAATACCCTTGGTGCAAGGCATTTATATTGCAAATAAAATGTATATATTGAATTTTCGGCGGGTAGTCTCTGAAGTCCTCTTAATTCTCAATGAAAGTCACATACTTTTGTGTTACTGGAAAACTTTAAGAAATATATCTCGTTAGAAAGCACAATTTAACTACCGAGTGGGATAGTTGAGGTCCACATTCGACAGCTGTGGGTTTGTTCTTTAATTAATTTTCATGTTTATTTGTTTTAAATCTACCTTTTCAGTTATAAATTTCATTGAAATACATAATGCAATACTTTATTAGAGGGTAGCTGTACAATAAGCCTGACTATTATTATGGATGGTTTAAGCACAAGTGCTGTCTTGATGAAGTCTGGTCTCCCACATCCCTTGTAAGCAAAGTCACTTATATAGGGGAAAGTAGCGCCATTTGGAGATTAAAGAAACTAAACAGTTGCCAAAATGTCGCTAAATGAGTATTGGCGATGTATAGTTCTATGTGCTACACGCATGTGCATCTGCATCACTTATTAAATGCAGCAGCTGTCATGTATCCACCACCAAAATAAAAGTAAGAATTTCCTGCATCATTGAGGTTTGGCTTCACTGCTCTTGGCTACGTCCCTAACCTAGCCTAACCTCCATGAATCAGAAACCTAAGTTTACTCAATAGTTGCACACGAGTAAAGCGAGCGTCTGCACACGTGCCATTTGTCACAGTATTTGATCAAAATCGTTAGAGTAACATTTGACAACATAATATTTTTAGAAAATGTATCCATATAAAAGGCAGTATGGGATGGGGCAATTTGATAGAAGATCTTCGTGACGCATTCTTAAAAGATGCTGAGCCCAAGTGCCAAGTTCTATATTTAATCGACTCTTCATTTTTGTGTTATGCTGTTGACAGACCGTTTTGCCTCACCTCAATGCGTGACCCATTTAACTAGATAGTGAGAGGTCATTCGCCTTGCAGAAATATTGAAGCTCAGTTCCAGCAAACCATTTGTTATTGGGGGACCGGTCCTCTCTGTGTCAAGCCTTTTGTGCCAGCCCTACTACTAACTAAGCTGAACACATATTATTTTAATAAGTAAAATTATAAGTCCGTAAACAAACCAAATATTGGTGTGATATTGTTCCATTCGAGATCTGATAAGTAACTTACAGTTCGTGGTTAGCCAATTACTTTTTGCAATACTTGAAAAAAACCGTAAAAAGCAATAGTACATCAAAATAGGTTTTCCATATTTTATAGGACATTAAGAAAAAATATATTCTCAATGTAACCAAATGAAAAATTACATCTATTTTGTCTCATATAGGCCTAATAATTTGTATATTTCATGTGAGAATCCAGGTTCCACCTCAAGATATACTGAAGAAATAAAGGGAATTGAATTGCTTCTTAATGTTAACATGTCCAATTACACATTTAATATTTCAATCAATAAATAATTACGTTTATATATTTTGCTAAGGATTATAACTTATTTTTAGGTTAGTATTCTGTTGGGTGTGACGTCATTTCCTACTGGTACCGTAAATATTAAAGACCAGTTTTAGCCTAGTTGCCATTGGAATTGATAAATGAATTGTAATTTAGCTTACAGTACCAAATATGTGTTAGCAATTATTAACTTACGTATCAAATATTGCAAAAAGTGTTTTTCTTTACTTCGATGTATCTCAAAACATGTATTCCCGTTGAAATCTTTGTATCGAAATTTTGGGTGCAATATATTTACACTCCTACTTACTGTAAAAACGTAGTAGGAAAAGTTAAAGAAAGGAGGAATAAAACAGTTGCCTGTCAAACTTTTCCAGGAGGAACACACCCTAGATAATTATTTAAAGGTTTTCTGCTCCATCTGGCGACCGATTTTGATAAATATATCCCCAATGCTTTGCGAGCTTGTCATATATAGCCGAGGAAGAGAATTCTCCGTGGCATTCTGTAGAGCTGGGAGATGTGAATTGGCTCCAGGGAAAGCGGCGGATTCGAACAAGGGCTATATGCGACGAAGTCTGTCGCCATGAGCAACCGTGTGAAGGTGGCTGTTAGCGACTCGCGAAGTAGGAATTAACAAAGGATCGCATGTATCGAACGAGGCTTGCTCTTCTCGGCGCGCTTTTCTGCTAGATTGCAATGGATTAAACGCAACGAATGTTTATCACAACAAACTGTGCATCAATGCACACAAGATCTTGAGCCTAACATCCTATGCTATTAACCTGTACCAAGTAAAAGAAGTATTATATTCTACTCAAGACCTCCATGTCGAAATTTCACCGGAAATTGAGACCTCACGAATGAAAAATCTCACTTTCATGACTCACATGACTTTTCCTAGTCGCTCTTCTTCAAAATATTCCTACAAATGCTTATTCCATTATCTACTCCAAGTTAATACACATAAACGTTTACAGAAATTGCCATATTGCTAATTTTCGTATCAGGACGCACCACAAAATAATAAAGATGACGAGGAAGAAGAAATAGAAGGAACGGTTGATTTAATAGATCTGGAAGAGCTAAAAGACGAATTGAAATTGATGAAAAATAGAAAGGCACCTGGAGAAGATAAAATAAATGTAGAGCTTTTAAAGAACGGAGGAATGTTATTACATTTAAGATTATTACATATTATGAACAAATGTTGGATAAAAGGAAAAATTCCAGAGATGGAAAGTGGCAGAAGTGATATCACTGTTTAAAAAAGGTGACAGAAGACAATGGAAGAATTACAGAGGTATTAGCCTTCTGAATTCAATCTATAAATTGTATGCTAGAATAATAAACAAAAGAGTGAAAATAATAGCTGAATCCCTGATAGGTGAAGAACAAAGTGGTTTCAGGAAAGGAAGATCGACAACATATATTTTCATGTTGCAGCAGATACTGGAGAAAAGAAGAGAATATAATCTGCAGACACATATAGCATTAATAGATTTCCAGAAGGCTTTTGATAATGTACACCGAGAAAAGCTGTGCATCATAATGAAAGAACAAGGCTACCCAAGACATTTGGTAAAGGCGGTGAAAAGTTTATACGAGGATACTAAAATAAATTTAAGATTCAAGACAAGAAAATCAGAAGAAATTTTTAACTAATAAAGGAGTCAGACAAGGGTGCCCAATGTCACCGACACTTTTTAACATCTATGTTAATAAAATAGTCCAAAATTGGAGACAGAAAATTAACGCAGGCATAAAAGTAGCCCAAGGAAAAATTTTAAATATTTTATTATATGCAGATGACGTAGTAATTACACAAGAAACAGAAGATTATCTACAACGTTCAATACACAACCTTAACCAAGTATGCAAGAGTTTTAATATTGAAATAGCAATAGAAAATTAAAAAATAATGGCAAACTGGGATAAAATACCAATAAGGTCGAAAATAGTCGTTAATGATAAAGTATTGGAACAAGTATCCTCCTTCAATTATTTAGGGTGTGAAATCAGCAATGAGAAAGATAAAGATACGAACGAAAAATTAATGAGATTTCAAACAATCTGTGGAACAATTCACAAAACCCTAAAGAATAAAACAAGATCTGAAACAAGAATAAAATTTTATAATACCATGGCGGTCCCAACGTTACTTTATGGATGCGAAAACTGGGTACCTACACAAAGAACCATCAGCAGAATACAAAGTTGCGAAATGAGATTCTTGAGAAGAACAAAAGGATGTACAAGAGAAGATAGAATTAGAAATGAAAATATAAGAAATGAATTACAAGTGGAAGCTATCACCTCAAGAATGGACAGGTACAGAAGAAGATGGTTTGAACATGTTGGAAGAATGGATGATACAAGACTGCCAAGAGTAGTTTTCCAATATAGTCCTAAAGGAAAAAGGGAGGTAGGGAGGCCGAGGAAAAGATGGAAGGAGACACTGTGAAGACGGAACAGGCGAGAGCCTAATCCATGAAGTGAAGAAGAAGCTAATTTTCTTGCAGGTGCAAGGAGAATATGGGAATACAGTAGGCATTAAGATAATGCTCTCTTTGCATGGCCAAAAGGTAAAGTGAATAACGACCTTCCATTTGAGAAAAGTATAAGTATTGAAAAACTTACACAAATATTAGGAATCTCTCCGAAATGGTTCACTCCTCAAAAAATGCATTTGGACATAACTTGTGTGTTTTAACAAGATCAACATTTTTGTATAGTAAGATTTGGTCTCTCTCTTACGGTTTACCAGTTATCCAAAAGAGTAAACAGGACTACATGGGCTATAGCCCAGAAAATTCAAAATATGCATTTCATTTGTCATAAAAACATCTTATCATATGGCATTTTTATCGAAATCCTTTGAGCCATTTCTGAGAAAAAATTTTAGAAAAATATCACACACACACACACGCACGCACGCACGCACGCACACACACACACACACACACACACACACACACACACACACAAAAGCGTGCGCGGGGTGTCTTTTTTCTAAAAATGCTTTCTTTTTATTTAAGAGGCTTCAAAACATACATTTCCGGTGAAATCTCGACATTGAATTTTTGGGCCAAATACAATACTTTCGCTGCTTCGTAGCAGAGAAAGCAAAAACAGCAGTGTATGTGGAGGGAAAGCGTAACTAAACCAGGAAATATCGGATGAATATATAAATTGACGGAGAGGTTCAGAATTTTCCAAGGATACGACACTCCACTCTTTACATGGAAAATATTTAATTAATTTTAGTTTCTCAAAATTGCCTTTTTGATTAAATTAAAACTGTTTTTATTAAGATTCCAAGTTTACATACTTTCAAATAAAATGTAGGTATATCTTGAATTGACCACCTCCGTAGCACAATGCGGATGGTCCGGGTTCGATCCCCGGTACCAGTATGGGGATTTTATCCTCTCTGGGAGGTCTGGCACGGGGTGCACTCAGCCTCGTTATTCCCGGGGGACCAATTGAGGAAAGTAGCGGCCCCAGATCGTGAAGACCGCATAACTGGCCGGGAGGGATCGGGACGCTGACCACGTACCACCCTCCAGTACTGCACCCCACCAATGACGCCTGTAGTGAGCCGAGGTGGGGGACGCAGCGGCTGGGCGGTAAGGCTTGGCTCTTCATGCGCTGTTGTGCCGGGGGGCTTAGATCTTGAATTCTCTGTGAGGAGCCTTTGAAGTCCTATAGTTTTGTATATTTTGCAAGCCACAAGAGAGACAAAATCTTATGCCACAAAGAAAAGGTGGATCTCGTCAAACCACACAATTTATGTGAAATAAATGTTTTGTGGCGTTGATCATTTCCGAAAAATTCCTTGTTATTGAATTGATTTTACAAAAGCTTATACTTTCCCAAGCTGCAGGTAAGCCGCTATTCGTTTTTCTTTCTCGTGGTCATACAAGGCGCAAGGAATCTCAAAGCAATCATATAGTAACCCGATTTTTAGTATACTGTATCCTTTTTATAGCCATCACGAAATCTGTAAAAGCGCAATAAAAGGACGAAGACAGAAGAATACTCTTTTGCAAATATATCAGTTTCCATGATACTAATGATTACATGTTTCAAAACGCACTTCAGGTAATTGCTTTTTGCACGTTTGTCTGAAGAGCTGAATAACATCATTAAATCTTATTGATTGGAATATTTGTAGTGTGTTGCCCTTCTCCTGGAACTCGCACTACGACGATGCATGCGATTTGGAAGTCTTATACAAATATTCGGTCGCACGCACTAATATATTAGTGTAACAATATTCGGCTGCTAAAACTGGTCTGTTGTTTCCCTTCTCTATTACCTGTTTACACTAAGTAGAGCGAGTACTGCATTCCACCCAAAAATAAAATACCTAGATATCACCGAAAACATGTTTTGAGACTACCTGAATAAAAAAAAAAGAACGTATTTTTACTTACACGTGCAGATCAAGGTGGCACCGCGGCAACGTATGCGACTCGCATCGGGAGGCCTGGGTTCGATCTCCGGCAACCGCGCACTCTGGCTCGGTTATTCCGTAGTTCCCCTTTGTCACTTAGGCGAATGCTGGGGTGTTTAATTTCATACCATAATTTCTCTTCTTTCTATTTAATTGTCGCCTTCTTTCAGGCGAGTGGTGTTGGCGGTGCTGGATAGATAGCGTGGATGCTTGCGCATTGTAACTGTTGTTCTCGGTGCTAGGTAGCGTTGTGTGGTCGCTGTCCTCTCGTTGATGGGGACGCTTGTGTGACACCGCACGCGCAGGATGGTGGCTGCTTGGCGCGGCCTGGCGCAGGGATTACGAGATATCATTTGTTAGCGACTTCCATGCGTCTCTGTGGCCTGTCTGCCTGCGACCCTGTGGTTCATCCACTTCAACCCTTCCTCCTAGGAGGTGCTAGTCACAATAGATCTGTGTGCAGGTAGCAGTACGGGAGGTGTCCCCCTCCGTGTATATCCCTTATCGTTTTTCTCTATTACGTACATGGTAGATAAAAGGCACCATTACATTTCACCAAATATTCGATATTGAGATTTCAGTTGAAATACACTTTTTGAGGCCCCCTTGACTTAGAAAAAGCATTTTAGCAAAACGTACGTGTGCGTGTGTATGTGTGTTTATAAACAGCGTAACTCAAAAAGTAAAAGTCGGTTAAATACCAAATTTGGTATTTAAATTTAGCATCTTCCAAGAAGACAGGAAGCTTCTCAGGAAAAGCTCCCCCATCCGAGATTAGCCTTTATATGGAAACGTTTCCCAAAATATTGAATTTCCCCAAAAATGGCTTTAACAATTTGACTTAAAATCGAACTATAGGTTTAAGATATTTCCATACCAAATGAAAAGTGTACCTTAAACTCTCTGACAATTTCCTCAAAAGTCCTCTTCTGGATGGCTTTTGCATAACTGGTAAAATGGACAAAATCGTGCTCAACAAAAACTGTACATCTGGTTAAAACACACAATTTATGTCAAATACATAACGAATTTTGAGTTTGGAGTCAGGCACAATTTAGTTTTAATGTTTGTGTGTCTGTATGTGTGTGTGTGTGTGTGTACGGACGTCGTGAGAGAACCGTCGCGTTGAAAGGAAGATAGGGAAGCAATTCATGAGTGTTGAGTGATTATATCCTCAGAGTCAGTGAAGCAAGATAGAAATGAGTGGGGGAAGAAAACAGTTGTTAGTTGTCCCTAATATCACGAAGGACTGAAACTGTATTAACGTCAGTAAAAGAGAACTGTGTTATTGTGCATTCAGTTAGAAGAAAATAAATAGTCACATTGGTGTCAGGAGTGGATTCGTCGAGTTGTCATTTTGTCACAATAATAAGCTGTTGTAAGAATAGTGGAAGAATGGGTAAAGAAATTCCTGTAAATGCAACACACCAGATTTTCTTAATCCTTTTACTCTGAACTACACCCTAATGACCTAGTTGTCGACGGGCCCTTAAACACCAGCACCCCAAGCAACGCGCTCCATAGTGTATGAACCTTTGCACTAGAGCGAAGATCCGCTTGTAGACGTGTGTATCAGGAGTGACAACGTTTGACTAATGGCACAAGGGCATTAACTTGGTTTTAAAAGTGGAGTCCACCCTGAATTTATCAACTGGCAGAGACCCGTGAAGAAAAGACATCAGGCCTGAGGAACAGAGATCGATCGCTTCCTCCTCCAGCCTAAGGAGCATTTTATTACAGCTTCCGTCCACATCTCAAATCTATATTAGCACAGATTTTAACAGCCAATATACTAGTTTTGTTTTCCCTAACATACCTACAATAGGTGTACGAATTATTGCAATCCAACCAAAAGTTCACTCATGAGATTTCACCAGAAATAGTTTGAGAAGAGTTAGAAACTAAAACTAACTAAACCCCGGCGCGACAGCCCACAAGGGGCCAAGGCCTACCGCCCAGCCGCTGCGTCCCCCACCTCAGCCCACTACAGGCGTCATTGGTGAGGTGCAGTATTGGAGGTGGGACGTGGTCAGCGCCCCGAGCCCTCCCGGCCGGTTATGCGGTCTTCTCTATCAAGTAGCTCCTCAATTGGTCCCCCCCCCCCCCGGGACCTAACGAGGCTGAGTGCACCCCGTGCCAGACCTCCCAGAGGGGATAAAATCCCCATGCTGGTACCGGGGATCGAACCCAGGTCCTCCTCGCCAGAGGCAAACGCGCTACCAACTGCGCTACGGAGGCGGTCGAGAAGAGTTAGAAATAAACACCTTAAAAGCTCTGATGTGTTGCACTCATATGACTTTCTCTGCTCTTGTTCAAACTATTCTTACAACTCTCATTCCTCTATCTACATCGTGTTATTACAGATAAACATTTGTAGAAATTACCTTATTGCTAATTTTCTTGTAGGTACAAGGGCAGTATGAAAATACAGTAGGTTTTAAGCTTTAGTTCTAAGAGTCGTTCGCTATATGATAACTGGAATGCATGACCAAGAGATAAAAAAACGAATAACAATCTCCCATTTGAGAGTGGTCTACAAGCATTGTAAAATTCTGACAAATAACAGAATATCTCCGAAATAGTTCACTTCATAAAAAAGATAATTTGACATAAATTATGCGTTTTAACGAGATCTGCATTTTTGTATAGTAAGATTTGGTCTATCTCTTACGGTTTACCAGTTATGCTAAATTCATCAAGAGTAAACAGGGCTACATGAGCATTGCTAGAATTTTATTTGGCATAAAAATATCTTAAGCATACAGCATTTTAATCAAAATCGTTTGAGCTGTATTTGAGAAAATAAAACTTTTCGTAATATTTTCCATGTAAAGGGTAGTTTAGGGCGGAGGAGTTTTCTTCAAATTCTTGTGTCGCATCCTTGAAGTACTTTTCGGTGGAATACAATACTTCCTCTACTTACTATGCGTAGTAGAGAAAGTACACATCTCACAATACAATACAATACAATAATACTACACTATAAGACAAACTATCATTAAAAGCATTTATCCTTCAATGTTAGTTCCTGTTAATCAAGATAAACTTGTGTAGAAATATTTTAGGTAATACATATTTCCTTGTAGGTACAATGGGAATAGCAGAATATGGCAGACTTAAGCGATAGTCAGATCTTTTAAGAGTTGGTCGGTATGTGACGGCTCTGAAATTCCATTCTCTTTGCATGGCTAGGACATTCAAAAAATAAATGAATAACGACTTCCTTTTTTAGAAAAGTACGTTTTAATTATTTGAAAATTCAAATCAATGAGAAGGAATATCTCGAAATTGTTTATTTCCACAAACAAATTTTATCTGGCATAAACTGTGAGATTTAACGAGATATACATTTTTTGTGCAGTGAAATTTTATTTTGCTCGTCTCCTTTGCGCGGTGGTAGCGCTGCTGGTTACCAAACAGAAGAGCCGGAATCGATTCCCAGTACCGCCATGGGGATTACCTGGTTCGGGGCGCACTCAGCCTCGTTAGGTCCCTCAGGGGCTCATTGAGGAGCTGCTTGATTAAGAAGCCGCTGACCACGACCCACTTTCTATTAATGCAACCCCACTCATGATGCTTGTGGTGCACAGAAGTGGAGGATGCAGCGGTCGGGCAGTAGGCCTTGGCCTGGAAGGGGCTGTTGCGCCACACGGTTAGATTTTTTAATGTTATCTATCTCTTGCGTTTACCAGGATGCAAAACTCATTCAGAATGAAGAGGACTTCAGAGCTTATTACCAGAAAATTCAATATAGGTACGCATTTCATTGGTCATTATGTGATCTTAAAATATATTTTAATGAAAATCGTTAGTCATTCTTGAGGAAATCAAAATGTCCATGTAAAGAGTAGTTTGACTTTCGGGGTTTCCTTGAAAATCTCTGTCACATCCTTGGAACACGTTGAAACTAAATACCAAATTTGGTATTTAATCGACTTTTAGTCTTTGAGTTATGCTGTTTACAGACACTCGGGGACACACACAGACACACACGCATACACACACACACACACACGCGCGCGCGCGCGCGGGCGGGCGATGACCTTTTTCTAAAAATGCTTTCTTTGAATTCAGGGGGCCTCAAAACGTGTTTCCCGTGAAATCTCTACACACACACACACACACACACACACACACACACACACACACACACACACACGGACTTATTTCTAAAAATGCTTTTTTTTTTATTCAAGGGACCTCAAAACATGTACTTCCGGTTAAATCTCGATATCGAAGTTTTGGGTAGAATACAATACTTCCTCTACTTTACTATATGCAGTAGAGTTTGTGAGAACAGTTTATAGAAGAATGAGTAGAGAAAGAAATGTGAATGTGCACATCAGTATTGAACCACAAGTTGTGAATTTGTAATGAAATCTCGATTTCAAAACTTTGATTCCAACTTTTAAGTTAGTTAAGGACGGAGAAAGTAAAATTAC